>JAGDQP010010243.1:0-31370 GCA_022664845.1 Lepisma saccharinum
GCGATCGCTTGCTACTGTGGCGATGAACTTGCGAGTTCCGTAAGCCATAGAGCAAGTAAGTAAGTAAGGATAACATCATTTTTCAATACAAAATAAGTTATCAATTTATACCTCCAATTATTCATTTTAATATTCGGTCACACTTTATTTTATTATTATTATTATTATTGAGCTTATTATTCTCTACTTAAAATAGAGAAAAAAATAATATATTAAGAAAAAAAAAAAGATTCCAAAAGAGACAAACCGCACGACTCCCGTACCGCTAGTGTGAACCATTAAATGCTGTGCAATGGCCCGTAAGGTACTTGCGGCTGCCGCACGGCTATGGGCAATGCGGCAGGTCTGTGGAACCTCCTGCAGCCGCAGTATGTGTGAACCACTCAATTTGTTTCAATGGCCCATAAGCTTGCGTGCGGCGACCGCGCGGTCGCCGCACGGCTGCCGCATCGCATGTGTGAACCGGGGCTACGACGGCGTAGAGAAATACTGTCAGGTGTTTGACATAGGTCGACGTTACGTAGAAAATTTTAACCCCGCAGAAGTGCCTAGCCAAGCACTGCAACAACTGACATTAACACTGCACGTGTCAAGGAGTTTTTCCAAAAGCACAGATGTATATCACTACAAGCAATGGCATTAAAATGAAATTACCTTTTGGAGCTGCACACCATATCGTGGTGGATAACATGCAATATCCTGAAATCTGAGCAAAATGACTAGACGGATGCCATCTTTGATTGTCCTGTCCTACCCGCGTGAAAGATCCGGTTTACTTGTTCGAATCATGACAGGGAATGAGACATGATTGCATTTGTTCATGGTCAGTAGAAAACAACCAGTCATGGAATGGAAACATCCCTCGTTCCCACACCTCTGCAAGTTCAAAGTGATCCCATCATCAGCCGAAGTTCTGGCTTCTGTTTTCTGACACCCATCTGATGCCTTACTGTTGAGTTACCTAAATCAGGGGCTCACTGTGAATGCAGAAGCATACTGCCGCACTTGCGGAAGGCCACCCGGCGGAAACGGGCAGATCTTCTGCGGAATGCCTTAATCTTGCTCCATGATCATGTATATCTGAAAAGAGCACGTCAAACCGTTTACAACGGAATCGTTGGGAAACTTACAACCACACGCTGCACTGCTCTAGACGATTTTCTACAGCAACACATGTCGGAATAACATCTTCAGAGCAATGACGATCTATAAACCACTGCCTCCAGATTCCTTTTGGAATTATGACTCCAATTACATTTTGAACGGCATGAAAAACACCTCACGTTGTGATAAGTGCATGGACAGGGTAATTATGTAAAGCAGTGGTACTATGTACCCACTTCAACCCTACCTAATGATATCCCTTTACTGGCTCTGTAACTACTCCTTTGATCACTTCTCGTAAATTGATTTTTAATTTCCAACTACATCAAAAATAAGAAGGAAGTATTTTAGCGTACGGAAGAAAGCAGTTCTGATCTTAAAGGAAGGTATTATTCTGGAAAACGTACACCATAACGGCCAGACATGAGCATCGTTTGAACCTGCACCGCTTAAACACTATCCATTTCATTTTTTTATATTTAGCCTTTATTCATCTAAGGTTCGGGCTGGAATAGGGGAGGGATAACATGTCGGTCAGGGCCTATGTTAAAGGTGCCATCCCGGCATTTGTCTGACTGAGGAAAAGCCCTTGAAAAACCTCAGTCAGGATGGTCGGCCCCTGGTATCGAAATCACGACCCTCCGAATACTACGCATACCACTGTGCTACGGCGGTTCGGTTCACAATGTACATGATGAGTTAAAGAGTCATAATGTTAAATATCAAGACTTGCACTATACATATATTCATGTCAACCTATTGAGGTCTGTTACCAAAAATAATATTTTCTGTAAATATAAAATAAAAATAATTTAGGTTTTAAGTTATAAGCAAACCAAAAACCTGCATATAAATTTATTTTCTTCTTAATTCTTATGTAACATTGTAGTAAAAGGCAAAAATGGTTATCCAACCAAAGTTAGTTTATTAAAAAAAAAAAAAAATATTTATACATTCCAAATATAGCAAATTAAAACAACAAAAACTATCAGGTTACATCAAAGGCAAAGTACATGATTCACCAGCAAGTCCAAAGTTCAATCTTACTCTGGGAGATTAAGGTTCACCTAACTTAGCAGTTCATGTTTCACTTACTTTGCATATCAAATAGCATCTCTCGCAGCAAAGCAAAGTTCATCTGTATCAACAGTTTCAAAGTTCATCCGACGCAGCATATCAAATAACACTTGGATCAGCAGTTCAAAAGTTATAACAGCTCATCAAAAACAAAAGTTCGGTTCAATTCTAAAACTAAATCGTCCCGATGGGCGTGTGTACTAATTTGTAATTGGATAAAAAAATTACCATCAAAAACTAAAAGTTCAGGTTTTGCATAAAAACTTAACATCCCTTACTGCTTCTGTGTGTGTGGTTTGCGTTGTGCTTACGTATCATCTCGTCTTACTGTTGGTGTTTTCAACATGTTATACTATCCAACTCAGCTCTGGCTTGCTACACTTTGTCGCTGTCTACAACCAAACATCTACCAGCAACCAAGTTCAGTTCTAGCAGGACTTAATCAGGTTACATCTCACTTTGCTCTCTAAACTCAACTCTTCCATCCAAAAATGTATAAGTAAATTAAGAAACATTTCTTGCTTCCTTAAAAAATTCGATTAGTAATAATGATTGCAAATGTGTAAACTAAATAATAAAGCGTCACTCATGTTCATCAATAAAGGGATTTTGTGATTCGCACATTTCCACTCGTCTGACCGTCACAAATCGTTCCAAGCCCTTTCTACTGCTAAAACCAACGCCCTACATACTGAGCTAAGGCCTCTTGGCACCGACACGATGTGATGCAATGTCAGGCAATTACACTGCATGCTGATCCCTATCTACACCTCCGCAGTCGGCGGTAGGATAGGTAAGTGTACCGAAGGTAACTTTTTTGACATTTAATGCGTGCTTTCCAAATCACGAATCATAAAACAGAGGGAATATCAACAATGTTCCTTACTTAATAAGCATGCATAATTTTAAAGTGAATTGACAAACATAACTAATGCTATATATTAGTATGTAAGTATTAATAACACTAAAAGAAAGTGCATCGATTATGGAACTATGTAGTTCTTTCTGATTGAAGAAGACAAGATTTAACATGACTTCGAAGATTCCACATTTGAGCAAACTTCCTTCCGCAAGTGGCGCAGGACAGTTTGCGAATTCCTAAATGCAACTTCACGTGAGTATGGAGATTGTATTTACGAGCGAATTTACGTCCACAGATATCACATTCAAACAACTCCTGGTCCTCTCTGTGCATCTTTTTGTGATAATAAAATGTTAGTGTGCTTGCTAATTGAGCGCCACATATCTCACACTGGAATAATTTTCCATTTTCAGATAAACATCTCCGTTCATGTGTCTTTATAGATTTTTTAATACACATTTTACCACAGTTTTTACATGGCACCTGGGTTTTATCATGATTACGGATGTGCGACCATAACTTTCCTTTGGTTTCGAACGATTTCTGACATACGTCGCACTTGAAGGCTGGTTCCGTTGACTTGACAACAGGAGGAGGAGAAACTATCTCGTGCGACCTTTTGTAATGGGCAAATAGATTACGCTCGTTGTAATACCATTTCTTACACACAAAACACAGGATCTGCTTTTCCCCATGTCTGGTCATATGGTATTTAAAATCAGCCTTCCCAAAACAATATTTGCCGCACTCTGGACAAATAAACTTTCCAATCTTGTGTTTTCTCCACATATGTTTCCACACATCAAATATTCCTCTTGCGATCAATTCCTCATTACATTCAATGCACTTGATTGCTCTGTAACTCTTTTCCACTTTTAGGAGAGCTCTGAAATTACAAGAAGCGATAGTAAGTAGACGTTATTTTGTTTCAAAAAACTACAATCTTACATACCATATTAAAACTGACTACAACGATAGAGAGCTCTACATTAATTGAAGTGTGAAAGTTCTTGAGAGTTCTAAACGCTATACTACCAAGAAACAAGACTTTTTTAATTAAAGTTATATTATTTTTTATTCATATTTTGATGGGTAACGTTAATCACTGGTGGTCAGCATTACAACACATTTAGGCGATATTTATAACAATTTCCTACTAAAGAAAGCAAATTACACTGGCCGCTTTAGTGTAACTTAGAAATACTTATGTGAATTTATGCAACATTTTTCATATTAGTCAAACGTAAGAAGAAAATTGGGGAAGAATTAAAGGATTTCTACTGATACAGGATATAATGTATGTTTAGTACATCAGAAAATTAGAAAAAAAAAAATCATTAGTAACAAGGGTGGAAATGCCGCCGCATTTTGAAGTTACAAGTTATTGAAAGCATGGGAAAATGAACTTTAGATCGTGATGTTTCCAATACCATTAACAGTAGAGCTTGGGCGGGATGGTACCGTTAAAGACTTCAAATTTGCTTTATCCCAAATGCTTATTCAAAAATTGTTCAATGGGTGAGCAAGGGATTCTCAAAAAACAGGGGATTTCTGAAATTCTATGCAGAAAAGGTGGGTCTACGACGAATGCTCTACGAGAGGTTCTGGTTTTCACGAGGGTCTTTTGAAAAGTTAACGGCCTTAAGAGTGAAAGAAATATTTTAGTTATTTTTTTTAATTTCTTTTACACACAGCTTCTTGAATTTCCGTTCGCTTTTCCCAGTGGTACTGTAGTGCTTTTATGCAGTCTCTTAAGTCCGTTTCTGGATGGTTCTCGAAGAAACACATTCTGTGGCTACTAGTTTCCTTTGATCCAAGGAAATATTTAAGCTTTAAGAACAAATGCAAAACTGATGGGGCTAAATATATGGAATAGAATGGATAATAAAGAAAAACTGCACAATGTGCTAGAAATTTTGTTGATGAAAACAGTTCTGTAGGACGTGTACAGACCTGATTAATAACGCTTAAAATACTTTTTTTTTCTTCGAAAACTGTGGTTGAGATGTACCAAAAGATGTTCAGCTATCGCTTCTATTAGTGAAGGGAAGTCAGTCAAAAGTAAGTCAATAGCATTCCAGGAAAGAGAAGACACCAGCTTTCCTGCTGATAAAACTGTTTGTGCCTTTTCTTGACTGCCGAGAATCACTATGCTTTAAGTGCCTGACTCTGGTGTGTAGTAGCGAACTTGACTCTCGTCTGTAGTCACAAATTGCTGGATGAAACCAGTCGTATCTAAATTTGCACTCGAGTACGTCTATGATCCACAGTCAAGAACTGTAGTACCGAACATACCGAAAGCATTTTCATACTTAATTTTTCTATTACTCTATGATATGCACCTTGATCTAAGATGGCCAAACTTCAGACACCTGCAATTGACAATCGTGTGAAACAAAATCATACATTTTGTGGAAGATTTCCTTCAGTTATTGTTCTTTTCGACTATCTACTACGCAGGCCTTCTTCATAACTTCTACGGCCAGGTTTAAATTCGGCAAATCCACTTCTTCACTGCTGTAAAAGAATATGCACATCGCTCAACACATTACAAACTATCATAACCTTTTTTCTTAGCTTCAAGCCTTTTCTCAGCAGTAAATTTATCACAACACGATATTCGAAACTATCTACTTTAACATGAACGCCAAACTACTGAGCTGCATACCACAAATCAATCGAGCAATCAACTAGAAATGAACATTTCCGGTAGTATTTTTTTATTGCAATAAAAAATTCTTCTATTAAAGCAGACTACGTAAACATTTTCTTTTCTTTCTGTGATGAATCTATCAAGTTATAAAGACTTGCTTCAAAAGAGTCTCAGCCTTGCGCTTAATCGGGCGCAGCCATGTTATGACGTAATCAGTCTTCCGACTGCTTGTCATTGACATACAAATGGTATTTGATTTGTTAGTATTGTTAAAACGAGATCGCAAAAATGGATCGAAAGAAATAGTATAAGTGGTGAATAGCGTTTCTGTATGTCTTAACACGTCATTTAGTTCGTTTTATTCATTTAAAATTGATTTTTGCTTTTAATACTTTTTAAGATATTGATATAGTTTGGTAGCTTCAACACTAATTTATATCAGCTCTTTTTTTTTTTTTTTTTTTCATTTTCATGATTAAATCATAAGATATCTTCTAATAATGCTCTTTAGAACTCTTGTATTTAAAAAGAATTACCTCTTTTTTCTGTAAAAAATGTGTTTTTACATCCGACAAACGTATACTTTTTAGTGAATGCTAGTGAAGTAGTTTTCAAGAACTTAAAAGCACATGAATCTGCTCGTTACTGCCATCTGTTAACAATTTAACGTACTTGTAGGCCGTGAATATATTGAATAGTTTTAATATGTCATTGTATAAAATAATAATAAAAGCATGTAAGAAACAAAAGCGTAAATTGAATTTATTTTTTAAGGCCTTTAGGCAACTATGGCTCAGGCCGTATGGATGATGATGGGATGAATTGGTGGAATGAAGAAAGTGGGAGGAAACGGGAGCACCCCGAGAAAACCCACGCACACGGTGTTTGTCCACCACAAAGCCCACATGGCATGAGCAGGGATCGATCCGACGACCCCTAGCACCAGAGGTGAGCGCTCTACCAACTGAGCAAAAACGTAAATTGAAACTTTAACATTGAAGTTACTCTTGCGTCTCGTGAAATAAAATAAAACACGGCCATTGATAGGATTCGAACAGCCTTAGGTGAAAGTATAAAAAATTTAAAAGTTGCATGCGCTAACCAACTGAGCTAAATTTACAAGATATCAACAATTGCACGAACGAGCGATAAGAAGAACATTGCAAGTTAAGACTGCCCCCTGTCTATGTTTCGAGCAATTTCTGTTATTAAAAACATGTTTTGGTGTTTAAACTTATTGAAGTGTGTTCTGCAGATTTGTACATTAATTATTTCGTTAAGTGATGAAGTAAATGTTCTTTCTCTTTTTTGTTTTTTTGCCTTCAAACTTCTGAATAAGGAACGTAACATAGGGAGAAGCATATAGCTACGGAAATACAATGGATTGATTACGTCAAACCAATCAGAGGATGATTTTCGTTGTATGACGTAGAAGATTCAATTCTCAGTATTTCATGCTATATTTCTAAGTAACGGAAAACCGTAGCGCTGAAATTTAAAAAACATTATGTTATTTAATCCGATGTACACAAACAAACTGTAAAATATATAAGGACGGGGAAAACGGAAATGTCCATTCTGCGGTTGTTTTTAACATGACAAGAGCAAGTACTCCTTGGTACCACCAAAAACCCACACACTGATTCTCAATTCAAAGACTTTGATTCGGGATATATAATTAAAGAAAATTATTACTTTCCCAAATTTTCTCCTTATATAAAATACCCAAGAGGCCAAATCCGACCAATCTGTTTTGTAAATCTATTGAACACTTCTTAATTCTGATATCAATGTACTACTTACCCGTATTTACAAAATACTGTGAGAAACTTTACATTTCGTGCCTTCTCATTTGGTTTTAGCAACGGCGATATCGATGCTTGTTTAAATCTACTAGCAATCCGATACTGAACGCAATACATGTAGAAAAAGATGACTTTAGGAATTCCCAAAACATGTTATCTGGAAATCATATGCGTTGTCTGGTGTCGAGTACCACATCTTAAACTTACCTGCAACCGTAATCTTCGTAATCTTTAATTTAACGAACACTAGCTGATTTTCCCGCCCGTTGATGCGGGTGCATGAACTGTTGGCAAGTCAACTCGACTGTTACCAATACTCGCTTCCCCGTGACGGGCTGCGCCCCCATGGTGCAGATCTGCCCCATAGGAGGTTTGCTGATTTGCACGCCCGTTGGTGCGGGTGAATAAAATATGTTGGAACAGTTATCAGGACTGTAACGAATACTCGCTTCCCCGTGTGGATGCGCGCCCAACTTGGGGACTTTGGGGAGGCTGGGCCTCCTTGATCGTAACTACTCTCCGGGTAGCTTCGCCCTCGTAGAGCAGATATTCTCCATAACCCCCGGTGACTGCGTCCCCATTGGGGAGTTTTACGCCATTTATTGTAAAATACTCGTGATGGTACACCTTCATACCAAATTTCGTTCCTCTAGTTTCAGTGGTCTGAAAAATGCGTTTTTGGGCGGAAATTTTCGATAAAGATGGCGACTTTTTTTTAACGTTTCCTTATATTATCGTGAACTACTCGTTGGTACACCTTCATACCAAATTCCATTCCTCTAGCTCGAACGGTGTGTAAAATAGTTTTTGGGCGGCCAGTTTAAATCCTAGATGGCGACTTTTTCATAATATTGTAATATTTTCTTAACCTGCTATTGACAATACATTTTTATGTTAAATATCGTATCTCTAGCTCAAACGGCGTGGAAAATGATTTTTGGGCGGCTATTCTGATTTCAATATGGCGACTGATATGATAAATTCCAAAACGGGTCCAATGTCTGACCCTCTGCGAAAATTGATTCCAATCGGTCAAGAAAGACGTTTTGGCGTGATTATAACACAATTATAACAGTTTCATTTTTAGATATACACAAGAAAAAACACGAGTATGTTCACTATATGATCTGATAGCTTCGCAGAGCTTTACAAAGTGGAGAGACATATAAGGGAAGATGAAGCTCTCCTAGTCAGAGCCTTAAATTAAATATAAGCTAAAAATAAATGTTATTTAGTGCTTTATCAAAAACTATACTGGAACCTATCTTGTTTCGAAAATCCTAAATTTACTGTAAATATAAAGGGAAATAAATGTTTTTTTTTGTGCGTCCTAAACTGGAACTGGATCTCGTCTCATAATAGAATGTTTTATTTATAATTAACAAAACTAAACAAAAAGCACCGAAAAACGAAATTAGATGATCTTGACCTCAAGAAAAATGGGATTTAAAGAGTGGGTCGGAACACATCCAGTACATAGTAAACTAAAGTTGTATGTTCTAAATTTCTGAAAATCATTTACCGGAACCTCAATAAAATTGGGCAGTATTAAAACATGCTTATGGGTAACGTTTAAAAAGAAAATGTTGTTCTAACAAATTAAATGGAACTGGACAATATATTCTAGTTCTAGTTGAGGTCATTTTTTAAATGTGTAGGTTTTATTTAATAAGACTTTATTTAACAGATCCTGATCTAAATTTAGTTTTAGTTGTTTTTGGAAAATGCTTTGGTAATCTACTCGTTCCTTATCGAATCCGTTTAGTTTACATTTCAGTAAACATCATGTATTACATTATTTTCCCGAAAGTAAATTATACATTTGAATCTATGAGAAATATGGCAGTACATATTCTGATTCTGCTTTCTGTATAAACATATAAAGTAGAAATGGGTTGAATTGAAGGATGCGTCTGTTCTATTATTGTTGAGAACTCTATAACGAAAAAAGAAGAATAAATTATTTAACTTGCTAAAGATCTATCTGCGAAAGCCATAATTAATTTCGACGTTCCTCGCAATTTATCACCCCAACCAGGACGCTGGAGACTTTTCTTCAGGGCTCCCGTATTTGCCCCTCTGAGGTGCATTCACAATCCTATCAAATTGAGTATCAGGGTGTTCTTGGTAATTCTGGACACTTCGGGAGGTAAAGGTGATCGAGAGTAGGACTGACAACCCCACCTCACTTCATGCTGTAGGTCGAGAATATGTGCTATGTGTCGTTCACAGCGCGTGCGCATCGCTTACTCTTTTTTTTTTTTTTTTTTTACCTTATATCTACAAACGCTTCACCTTTAACTCAACAAATCTCCATAATAAGATTAAACTAATTATAATTTATAATGACACAACTATTACATCTCAACTAAGAACTTTGAATTTATGTATGGCCTTTAGGCAGAGATAGGGTACGGATGCGAAAATGTATCGACCACGGCCTAAATCGAAGGTACAATTAAAAAACGCCAGTCAAGATGATCAGCCGCTGTGATTGAACTCAGATTCCCCAAATATGAAGCTAATGGTTTACTCACTGAGCCACGGCCGCTCGGTATTTCGGAGACTATTATTTGTACAGTTACTAGAAATACAGTTTCTACAGATGCGTGCACTGAAATTCCTGACTACCTCTCGTTCCACATATATCTAATAGAAATAATAGAAATTGAAACTTTGTACTTACTTTTTGCATACATATTCCTCATTTTCTTCAATATTTTCTTCTGGTTGGTCCAGAGGTGAAGCCATCGACGTATTATTTAGGTCTTCATCATTTTGGTTGCCTTCTGATATTTCGTCTTCTTCAATATTTTCTGATGGTTGGTTTAGAGACGAGGGCAACGAAAAAATATTTTGGTTGCCTTTTGATATTTTAACTTCTTTTGAAATCAAGTTTTGAAATTTTTTTTGGATATCTTCTTTTGTCTTCTTTTGTTTTTTCACATCAAGATTTTCTTCAGTATTTTCTGATGGTTGGTTTAGAGACGAGGGCATCGAAGTATTATTTGGGTCCTTATCATTTTGGTTCCCTTCTGATATTTTCTCTTCTTCAATATCAAGATTTTCTTCTGGTTGGTTCAGAGGTGAAGGCATCGAAGAATTATCTAGGTCTTCATCGCTTTGGCTCCCTTCTAATATTTTGTTTTCTTCAATATCAATATTATCTGCTTGTTGGTTCAGAGATGAAGGCATCGAAGAATTATTTAGATCTTCATTATTGAATTTTGATGTTGTCTTGTCTTCTAATGCTTCAATATTTTGATGGGATGCTTCTTTCGAAGCACGCAATTGTCCTGATAATTCCAATGCTATCTTCTTTGCTAAAGTTGCCCCTAACTCATGTTCACTTTCGTTAACAGCAGCTGTGGTTGTTTCTTCAGTATTCGCTTTTCCTACAGATTCCTTGTTATTGCTTTCCGCCTGTTCATCATCCATTTCCGACTTAATACAAATGCTAATCCTTAATTCACTCACATTCGACGCAAGTACCTGACCCACGTTTTGATCTCGAGAAGCTTGTGAGGCTACAGAAGTACTTGAGATTACTTTATTATTAACTTCTTGCGCCACAGAATCATAAGAATTACGCTTGCTAGTTTCGTCTGAGCATCCCGGTAAACTCAACCTTCTTTTACGACTTCCACATCCTTCGCTTCTAGAAAGATGATCACCACAGTTTTCTAGCGAAACGTTTACCTCTCCACTTACTACGTTACCTGAATCCCGCGCTTCTATCTGATCACTATTAGCTCCTTCATGCCTATCATTCTCATCACATTCACTGTTCCCCGGATCTGATCTGTCACTAGTACTTACATTATCCAAACAATCATTGCCCAATCTTAAACTATCTATGCATTCAAGCTCTGACAATTTTGCATCGTTCCTCGAATCAGTTTCTTGATTCTTCACAGAGGATGAAACGCTACTGTCTTCTATATTAAAAGCTTTACATTGGTTTGTTTCTTTTGCACAGTCATCAGTTTCTGACTTATTAAGAAGGGAACTAGAACTGTCCACAGTATTACCAATTATTTTTTCTCCTATGTGATGTAATGTTTCATTACTTTTATTACCAGAGGACCCACTGCTACCTTCCTTAACGCTACACGATATGTCTCTGTTTGGATTCTCAATATTTGAAGAGTTATTACTTTTATCAATTATACACAACGAACTGGTCTTCGTATCTTCAGGCTCATTAAAATCTACTTGTCGAGCTTCTACGGTTATATTATTTTCATTCGTCAATTGTTCAATGGGATCGTGGGTAAGCTGTTGATCGTCTGCATCGTCTTCTACTTCCGAAGATTCTGGATTCATGGATAATAGAGCTTGCAGCAGTAGAAGTCCCAATTCGTCTACTGATTCTGTGGTCTCCAAGTTCTGCTGATCACTGGATACACAGTTGTCTACTGGTACATCCTTCTTGATTGATACCTGTAAGGAAAAAAAATCACTGACTGAAGTAATTTCAATAAAATACCTTCTAATAAAAATACTAGTTCTTAAGCAACTCGGAAGGAAAAAAATGTATTTTATCTTCCATATCCTGCTTTCAAACAGTTTAATACCACTGGATTATTGTGACTGAAATATCCGGAGCCTGAGTGTTTTCTACAAGAGTAAAAAGCACCTCTCACATAGTAAAACTGGTCTTCCTCTGGATTCAAATACACCCGCCATCAGTTTTGCAAAATTTGAAAACCCTCAGAAAAAATATACTGCACGGCAAATGTTTGTGACGTTATCGAATCTCTTCTCTGACTGGAGATGGTTGAGATTGTGGAGCAGGGAAGCTATTTATGGTGAATTTATCGGCCAATTTCCCGCAGTAAGTGTTAATTGTTTGGTCTTTTAGGGGGAAGACGTTATCAGTAACTCCTGCTCCAGACCACCGCACAATCAATAGTACCATAGATTACATAATAATACAGATTTATACCTCTTACTTATTTTCGTCTGCGCGAAAATTAATGTACTTTTGCTTAAAAGCATGTGATTTTTAATCCTGCCGTTAGATGGCTCTGGTGGCTACTATTGGATAGAACCGCTACTGAAAGTAGTCGCCAGAGCCACCTAGCGTAATGGTCCACAATCACGGGCTCCTTAGCGCAGACGAAAATAGGTAGGTGGTATAAATTTATTTTATTATTTAATCAATGGTAGTGCCTTTCGTGGGTATAGGGTGAAGCTTTGGACAGCGCTCTCGATTCTTGTATCAAGAGTTTTCGGAAAAGGTGACAATGCACAATTTCCTTCAATATATCCAGACAACCTGATTACTCCCCGTTTCACCCTTATCCACCTTTCTCTGAGCTACCAGTAACCGATCACCAATAGAATGGTGAAAACCAGCACCGTCGGATTTCCCAAAGTACTTCGCCTGGAAGGCACCTTCTACGATATTTTTTTAGATCATCTGAAACTACTAAAGTTCGATAAGCACGAGGTTGATTTTCCTGAGTTGTATCGCCTATGACTACTTCCGTAAATCAATTACGTACGATGCATTAATTGCCGCATTGCTGCCGAAAAATGAGGAAAGGTTGTTAGTCGCTAGTCGTAGGGAATGCTAGGGTTTGATTTCATAAATCAGAATCAACTTCAGTTGGGTTTTCCAAGTTCCATTTTGACGTTACCCCGTGAAACAGTCTTAACGTTCTCGGAAGATACCATTCTGTATTGAGATATTTATTCCACTCCTATGGACATTTCAATCGCAAAAACCCAATGCTCAGTTGAAAAAACACCACTTTCCTATTCCTGGACATTACATTACTTAAGTTAACAATAACATAAGGTAAGTCTTTAGTCTGTATTAGCTGTTGTCATCTTAAAGGACAAGAATTCTTCAGAAATGCAGATGCCGTGAAACCAAATAACTTCGACTTAGCAAGTCCTGAAATTTGACTGTATTACGACCATACACGCTGGAATTACTCAAGCTACCTGAGACAACACGCAAACGTACAAGGACGGACAGAAGCATTAGGAAGTAATACATATTACCTGTATACACGGTGATAGCGTAATGCACTGATAAATTTAAGGAATGGGACTACAGAAAAAATAAAGAAATAAAAAAGGCTTAGTCACGGGAGTGAAAGTTCTGCCACGTTTCGGAGGTACAGGCTGCCGAAAGCGTGAGAAAATGAACTTTAGAGCTTCACATTTCCAATACCACTAACGGTAATGCTGATGCGGTATATTAAAGACTTCACACCTTCTCTATCCATACATGCATCTTGCCAAATTGTGCCCTGGGAGCGCAAGGGATTTCCCATAGGAAGTAGGCGAATGCCAGAAATTGTTCGAATTAAAAGTAAGTAGAAATGAGCATGAATAGGACAGCTTTCCATATGAGTAAACATGGCATACGTAAACACCACCATCGAACAGGGCAATGACAATCTGTCACTCGTAAGAAATCAATAAAACTTTCGATGAATGGATCTTCGCATTTTTATAACAAAAACTGTTCGGTATACGGAAACTGTTTGAGACATCCACTTGAACTGCTGGAAAACTGTTCCATTAATGCTCATTTCGATCTACCTTTATTCAGAGTATTTCTGGAACTGGGGAATTCCTCGCGCAACCGCTAAATAATTCTGAAATATGCATTTTTAGACGCAGCAGGTTCGAAGTCTTTGAAGATAACATGCAGCTTCGGGTGAACCGTTTAGAATTACGAAGCTCTATAGTTCATCTTCCCACGCTTTCGGTAACCTGTAGCTCCGAAAAACGGTGAAATTTCCACCCTAAGGTTTGTTCCTTATTCTTTTAATCTATTATCATCCTTCAAAGTTTGTCGGTGCACCCTGTATATAAATTATAAAATTTTAATAAAAGAGGAAATTCACATGCACTAATTGACAGTTAACGAAAAAAAAAATGTCACCAGATATCTTGAAGAAATTCCTCATCTTTAGTACTGTTATAGAATGAAGTATCTCTGAGGCACATGTAGAATAACTGGTGGGAGGAAGAAACCAAGACAGCGGACGCCTTGTTTCTTCCTCGTACCAGTTGTTCTGTATGTGACTCATTGATACCTATAATCTATAAAACTACTGAAGATAAGAAACTCCCTCGAAATATTTAGTGATATTTTATTGTTAACTGCCAATTAATGTATTTACATTCTTTCAGGAAGAGAAGTTAAGTACTATTATCCATCTTTTAATCAAATTTTGCCTTTTATCTCCTAGCCGCCCTGTTTCTATTTGTAATTTGCTACATATATCTCTTCCTGAAGTACATTGTAAATGGAGTACTGGGAGATAAAATTATAATATCAAACAAGAAGAAGAAGAGGATAGATGAAAGTAAAAGGATGAAATAATAAGCAAAAACGGGCATCTAAAAATAACTCTCAGAATAATTACAAAAAAATCACAAGCACTAAAATGTTAAAAATTAGTAGCTATCGTTAACCAGGTCTACTTACTGCTTCTCCTTTAGTTTCACTCGTCGCCTGAGTCTCAGAAGCTTCAGTCTTGAGAGGAAGGTTCTTTAACGTAGAAAAATTTCCATGCACTTGTTGGCGGAAGTCATACAAAGAGTCCAAAGAAGCCGAACACGCATCGCAAATGCTCTTAGGAAGAGGGTCGCTATCCGAAATCTGAAATGAAACAATTTCGTTACTTAGTTCAACCCTTGTCACACATACCAGCTATACAGTGTGATTATATAATGCAAATACAAACATCCAAGAGATAATAGTACATTAAAAATAGGGGAAAAGAAGTCTTTATAACCGTCCGCCGCGGTTCGGAGAAACAGGCTGCTGAAAGCGTGGGAAAATTACCTTCAACAGCTTCAAATTTCAAATACCACAACCAGTAATGCTGATGCGGCATGCTATTGTCGAACACTTTGAACCTGTTCCATCTAAAAATGCATATTTCAATATTGTACAATGACTGCGCAAGGAATTTTTCAAAGGAAGTAGGGATTTCCAGAAATTCTTTGAAGTAAAGGCAGGTCGAAATGAGCACGACTTTCCACTCGGTAGCGACACGTCGATATCTCAAAAGGGTTCCGTATGCCGAACGATTTTATTAAAAAATACGTGGTTCGATAACAATCAAGAATAAGAACTACATATAAGAGGAGTTGTCCTCAGTCCCACCAGGTAAATCCCGAAACGATAACTACAACTTAAGCTGATACCTTGTTACATCATTTCTCCTATGCTATCTCGGACTACAGATGCCTAAAGGCCATAAATAAAATTCAAAAGAACTACACTCACTCAACGAATGTTTCGTTTATTTTGTTATCAATGAGAGAGGAATCCTTTGCTCGGTTGCATGGTGGTGATTATGTATATCATTTTTAGTCATACGGAAAGTCGTTTTATTCATGCTACCGAGCTGCCGTAGCTCAGTTGGTAGAGTGTTGCCTTAGCAACCGGTATGTCCTGGAAATGAATCGAGTGGAAGCCCATCCTGACAGCTTGTCCGTCATATCAGGCAAATGCTAGGTTGGTACGAACTAACTATGCCCTGGCAGACTACCTTCCAACTTCCTCTGGCCTGAGTCTCAAATGCCTAAAGGACATAAATAAATTTAACTTCTTATTCATGATCCGTTCGACGCCCTCTTTCTTCACTCACTGGACAATGCTGGAATATGAACGTTTAGATAGAGCAGATTTGAAGTCTTTGACAAACAATAGTATGTCGCATTAGCTCTGTTCGTGATATTAGGATTTGAAGCTTTAAATTTAATTTTCCTACGCTTTCGGAAGTTCTTGGGATCTTGTCCTGTAACAATAAAAGTAAAAACCAACGACAACCAAGATAGTTTACGTAACCTAGCCTTCAGTCTTCTCGTGGAAATCAACTGTGTGGTGTTCCTCCAGACTTCTCATCGAGGAAGCGACTCGTGTAAGCTCTTCCTAACTTCTCGTGGAGAAGGCTTTAGTGTTCAAAGGAGGACTGTTTATGTAGCCACACCCCGCCTCTCGTGGAGGTTTGAGTAGTGTATTGAAGAAACCAACATAGGAAATGTAACAACAAAAACCAGTCAGCCCGTTTATTTGACCTTCTGAACCCTTTGATTCCAGAGCTCCGAGAAGAAGTGATTTACAGTACAATTACACTCAGAAAATTAGTAATAAGGCGCCATCTGTTACATAAACTAGTTCCGTATAATACTTCTACAGGAAACAAAATTTTATTTTACATCCAATTATTATTATTCACTCATCCCCCCCCCCCCCCCCCCATACTTTTTGGTACATTTTGGTATTTAAACATATATTACAAATTATTTTAGATAATCCAATAATAACGAAGCTTTTTGCGTATTAATACTCAAGAAAATAGAAGTCATATAGCAACGTTTATTGAACTAATAGGTAATCTCATACGTGACATCATGGACTTTCCAAGGATGTTAGAATTAAAGAATAAGAAAGAATGAGAAGGCAATACTCGATATAGAGAGCCTCTAAATATGGAATCACTCAATGTGGTGGAAGTGTCTCGTCCCTTTCGTCTCTTGACTTTGCTCCCATCGCCAAGCAAACAGTCTCACGCTACCTCTATTCTATTCTTAACTGTATGATTTTATGTCTCGCTGATTCAGAAAATTTAGACGAATTTTTTTGGATTAAGGTTTACATATGTCAAAAGCTTCAGCATTAAAAAAAAGTAGAACAGAAACTAAATTCTCCAATTAACGGTGAGAAAAAATTCTACAAAGTTAGGGCGAGAAGAAACTGTCAAATACTTACAGGCATTTTGATACACTGTTGCATTTTCGCTATTAGATCTGGTTCCTCTGCGTTAAAAATATCTGTTTTATTTTTGCTATTCTCTCCACACAGCCGACATAAGTTCAAAAGTAATGATGAAGATGCACTCTGGAAAATAATATATTACGTATTAATTACTTTGGACTATTATAAGCCTACCATATTGTCACTAAATACTTCTAAGTAGAATAATGCAAAACTGATACTTAAAATTAACATTGGTAGGAATCTTTGACCCAGTCTGCCACATTTTTAAGCAATACTGTTGTAGGAACAACAAAAAGTGGCAATTTACACATAATGGCTTGATGCTAATGAACAACATAAGGCTCTAAAGAACAACATTTGCTTGACCAGCCATCCGTACATGATGCATTAGCGTCGCCCTTCAATAGTCCTAGATTGGGTATCATTCCGTAATGGTTTTCACGCAAATGTTCGAACACTAAAACCGTCAGAGACTTCTAATGGTTACATGCTGTGTGGAAGAACACGAAAGAAGAGATGAGAATGTACCCACGATTCTATCTTATGGGTCAACCGTGTGCTTAAGTGGAAACTACATTTAATACCCTCTTCAGACATTTCCTTTTTTCTTATTTGAATTATCTTGTGGACTTTTCACATTTTTAAAATAAGCATTTCTTTGGATTCACTAAAATATTTCAACATAAAACTCCATAGATCGAAAAGCAACCATGTGTAAAGACACTTTATCAGAAGAAACAAGAAAACGCGATCAACTTTCATTTCATGGCGTATTTCACGCGGAAACTATGTTAAATTATTATTATTATTTTAAAAGCAGAGTATGTCATTGATTTCTGATGTTTGTTGGAATCTTCTACAAGTATGTTATGCCCAGGATACCAGATATCTACCTCTTATTTTTTAATATGTTTGGGTGCACTCTAATGATTCTAGCCTCTATCATATTGCTATGATCAATTTTGATGTCTCATATAGTTTGAAGAACAGTCTGTCTGAATGTACTTTTTAGACTACACAGTTAGCTCAATTGATAGAGTGCTGACTTAGCATTCAGGAGGTCCAGGGCACGATTCCAGAGACCGTACAATCTGACTGAGGTTGTTCCTGTGACATTAGACAAATGCTGGGATGGAACCCACAAAACTAGGCTCTGGCCAACTACTTTCCAACATTTTCTCCCCAACACTATCCCGGCCTAAGCTTGAGATGCCTACAGGCAATAAAAATTAATTCAATTCAACGGCCTACCTATTTCATCCTACATATAAAATAATATTGTATATCTCGGATACCTGTTACACAATTATCTATATTGGTATTTAAACAGAAAATAACTCGTCATATTTCTTGTAATACCGTAACACCTGAATATGCACCACTCAATCTTGAATACTGGTTGTAGTGTCACAAACTTAACCAGATATCTTCGTAATAGGAACAAACAAGCATCCTCTCAGCTTACAGCTGTGACGTCGGAAGGAAGCCAGAATCCAATAAATGCTCGAGTAACGATCAGTTTTGACTCACTCTGAATCTGATAGTTGTCCGGATGTTACATCCATGTCTTTCGTAAGATTAGAAGTTTAATAATTATTCGACTGTGGAACTCTGTTTCTTGTGACTTCAAGTTCCGGTAAATGAATTTGTCTTCAGTTGAACAGTGATTCTCGTTATATTCAATCAGCTACTATGTTAGTGACAATTAGTGAAGAATATCTGAAACTTAGCGTTAATTGGCTTCTATTCGTATATAAACTAGTGGTTCAAATACCTGGTGAAGTTTCCAATATGGGCCTTTCTTCCGAACGCAAGTGAAATGAGGGAATATTTTGTACACTTAATACACATTTAGAGAGACTCTGGAACTATGCGAGCTAATTTCTTTTAAATATCCCGCTTATAACGAAATATTGTGCAGTGATCAGTGACCCCATGTACCAAACCAGATTCTACAACATAATATCGGCACCAGTCGATAACACTACAAATTTCACAAAAATATTACAGCCCCTGTTCATTGAAACAGAGAAAAACCGGCTATTAATTCAGACGGGAGAGTTTCGTTTGATCGTTTAGAACAGGTTCTAAATACCACTTAAATAAGTTTATCATCTGACTTTCGATAATTACCTGCTGCTCCTGCATAATCACAAATAACTTGGAATCCGTGTTTTTACACTTCTGGAGAAAAGTGAATCCGTCATTGAGTAGCTTCAAACAGTGATCACAGATCAACTTGCTCCACGGATCATCGTCTTTCACCTGCAGGAAAAAGAAAAAAAATATATACCACCTACGTTTTGAGTTCTAAACGCACGAGAACGGGTTACAACTTAAAATCTTTAACTATTACCACTGATACATACATAAAAAGATTACGTGGGCTTCTTTTCTTGGTTAATGACGTGCTAATTTAAGTCACATTTTAATGTAACTTGTCACATTAACAACTAAGATAAAATTAATTTAATCATCTGTAACAGCACTATGGCTTAAGCCCGTCCCGAAGTCACATGAACAGTACCCGACAGGAAACAGTCTGGCTTTCTCCTTAAATAATAATAATAATAATAGTCATAAACTACTACAGTAGGCGCTCTTTAATCTGACAATGAATCATCATCATATTCAGCCGTTTTTTATCCACTGCTGAATGAAGGCGGCCTCCCCTTTTTATTTCCACATATCTTGGTCTGCTGCTATCCTCATGCATGTAGTTCATGAAAAAAGCTTTTATTTCATCTACCCATCTTGCATTTGGAGTTTGCCTAGGTCATTCCTTTTCTCTGGGAATCCAATGTAGTACATTTGTCCTCCATCTTCCATGTGTTCTTCTAGCTAAGTGGCCGGTCCATCTCCACTTCATCTTTTTCGCATTCTTGATTATATCTTCTACCTTTGTTTGTGCGCGAATCCATCAATTATCTTCCTGTCCTTCCTAGTTATTCCTAGCATGCATCCCTCCATTGCTCTTTGTGAGGCTCTTAATCTTTCAGTCGTTTAAGCGTTCAATATCCAAGTTTTATAGCTGTACATCATTACAGGTAAGACACATTGACTATAAACTTTACGCTTGAGACACATTGGTAGTTTGCTTTTGAAAATAAAGTATTGCCTTCCAAACGAGCTCGACGACATTTTAACTAACTAACTAACTCTATGGCTTATGGAACTCGCAAGTTCATCGCCGCAGTAACAAACGTTCGCCATTGGATTCTATCCTGGGCTGTATCAAGCCAGTTTTCATTACGAACACCTACTTCTCGAAGATCTCTTCTAATATTGTCCTCCCAACGACGTATCGGTCTTCCCAATGGCCTCTTTCCATCGGACCTTCCAACCAGGATAGAATATAATCTTCGTTTTTCCCCCATCCGAGCTACATGCCTTGCCCACCTTAGTCGTCTCGATTTCATTATTTTTACAACATCTGGTGAATCGTACCGTCACCAGTCGACGACATTTTACATTTTCAAATTATTTCATCCGTCAACTTGACATTCGATGTTTTGATCTGGCCTAGGTAAACATACTCATCAACAATGCCTATTCTCTCTCCTTGAATCTTTATTTCTTTCTTTTCAGCATGTTGAATGTACATTGCTTTTGTTTACTTAAATTCATTTTAAGTTCTATTTTCGAATACTCATCAAACAGATCTTCAATTCTGATTTGTAGCTGTTCTGCACTTGAAGCAAACAGGATTATATCATCAGCGAATCGTGGGTGATAAACGAAATCGCCATTGATATTTATTCCAACTTCATCCCAGTTTAAATTTGGAGAAAGAGAGAGAGAGACAGAGTGAGTGTGTGTGTGAGAAAGAAAGAAAGAGAGAGTGATACCATCAGTCATAAACCATTTCTTTTGAGAAAATTCATTGCCAACACATCTGAACTCTGAATGGAAAGTAGGAAGCGTATTATTCACGACAGAAAATAATTTCCAGCCACTGCTCAATCACTGTTAGACAGCACACTGCAGCAATGCTACTTCTACCCAAGTTTAACTTGCATTCCTCTCACGTATGAAATCAATGCCTCCAACACAGTCATCACTCTGTCAACCGAAGCCGCAGTGTTTCATGTGATCCAATCAAGAGTCTACGCTAGGAGAATCTGAAGGTCTACTTCTTAAGCTTTTTAGGATTCTGATTAATGTTAGTTTTAACGTAAACTTCCTCTTCTTAACCATCTGATGAAAATTATTTGAAGTGAATTGTGACACCGTATTTTAGTGAACGTGCCTTACTAATTATCCTTTATATATACTTATAAGATTCTTCCATTGTCTTATGTTTACTTAATAAAATTGAATTTGTTCTACTTCAATTCTAATTTTGCAATTATTTCATAATCTTGATCCTCCTTTCGAGAAAAGAGCTCGTTACTTCATTAGTGTGTTTGCAGAACATGTGTGTGGGGTGGATCCAGGAATTTCGTTAGGGGGCTAAGGTATGAGGAATAGACCATGGAACTTTTCAATAGTTTCCCCACTAAACATATTTATTTTTTAATAAATTTATTATATTTCCCCCCTCATACTGCTATGTTTTATTATGTAAACCTTCAGATTCTCCTAACCTAGACTCCTGATTGGATCAAGTCAAACACTGCGGCATCGGTTTTAAATCGATGTGTCCAGGTGGACCTTTCCTTTATCTAGTTAAAAATTCTAGATCGTGAAACGAAGTTTACAAAACGGGCATAATAAAAGGAGTGACTTTCCGAATGTTCAGTTACTTCACTCCATTCACGTATATTAGATAAATGTTTTACCCAGTTGTACATATAGGGAGAAACCACAGAAACCTTTCATCATACTTTCAAGAACTTATAATAACACTTAAAAAAAAGAGAGAGAATATTGAACTTGGCATGGCAAATGTGAAAGTCTGAGGCATGTAATAGGGAGCAACTCTTCAAAATATACTGTCAATAGTTGGGAAACTGATGTTTCTTTAACTTAAAATCTGCACCTCCGAGGTAATCTCCACTAGGGACTGCCTCCTCCCCTCCCCCACAACCTTAACCTAGATATGTACTGTAGTAGATTTGAGCACGTCCTTCCAGAATGTATACAGAACTATTATTGCTTTTTTTGCTACAGAATTAACAAACAATTGACAATACAATATCATCTCGCAAAAATGTGAAGTAAATTGTAACGTAAAGTTAGTCCTTTACCCCAAATGAACTAAACTTTGTGACATGGTGAAGTTTATCTCCGAGGTATACAAATTTTCATTGATTTTTTAAAATGTAATAAGCAATTACAAAGTTTGAAAAGTATATCCGCCCACTATACGAGTGAAAATGTAAATAAAAAACCCTACCGTTACATGTTCACAGAAACCGTAGTAAGTATAGTTCAGTTAATGCAACAAGCTTCATTAGGCGAGTAGAAAAATAAATGTAAAAAACTTACAGTAAATCTACCAAACGTTCCCGTGAGTCTGCCTTCAGTATCTCTGTGACTCCTACTTATGAAAAGCCTAATAAAATCGTCCAAAGCACCTGATGAAGCTTGATTAGGTCAAATGAAATTTAGTGACAAAGCTTCTTACGAAAAGAACAGTTAGGACTTTCCTATTTACTTTGAAATTAAGTTTACATCAAAGTAACAGACTCACCTCATATTCCAAACACATGTTTAGCTTCGAAGCAATAGATTCATGGTTTACTTCGCTTTCAGAAATGCTGCTTAATTTGCGGTCAGAAGACAAGCAGAGGCGGCATACATTCCCGTTCATTTCACCAAACTAAAACATAAATTTAAAACTAGATAAGACACATGTGGTTTAAAGAAATTACATGAAAGCAGCTGCCATATAAAATATTGCAATCCACAATATTAGCTCATGTGGCGAATGAATTGAAAGCTCAAGAGCTATAACCAAATAAAAGGCCACGCAAGATCGAACACACGATGTTATTAGCATTACACCACGTATTTTTTCTTTACTATTTAACATCATCAAATATACCCCCGAACTGTGTACCTCACCTACAAATTGCAATCAGTGATTATGCAGGAAAGCAAGAAAACGTTGTAGGAACCCACTGTTTCTCTAGTTATGGGGGACGAAAAAGATCAACTAGTTTTCTCACGGGCATTTCCCAGAATATGCTTCAACAACTTTGTTGAAGGAAGGAGTTATCTCCCAAATGAATAAACTATGGACATCAGAGAAAATTGAGCATCGGGTGTCGACAGACAACACTGCAATTATAATTAATTATACGAAAATAATTTTTCACAAAATATATTTGAAGTTTTATATCATAAAACGAACTCCTGGTCTGCCTGACGCAAAACTCATCAGTGGATATGTATGGGAGATAATTCAGGGCAGGCTGAATTTACAGTATAAGTTGTAAGGGTAATCCTTTTACCAACTTCTGCTATGGAGCACTGAAAGCACCTCAAAATACTAGATTCTGCGTTCTTATAGTCATGATAGGCACATGAATGCGTGGAAAATACCATAAACAGAATGTGCGGAAGTTCCCATTTGTCGCTAGGGGCACTAAACCTGTGTTTAAGTGAAAATAATAATAAGTAAAAATACGTAATGTTAGTACATTAGTTCGTAACGCACTTCAAAATACCGTTTTTCGTTGTTTATCTGGTGCTTAGAGCCAGAATATGATGCAAAATCAGGGGCGATTTGAGTCCAAAATAAAGAACGTACTGTGTGTCCTACTCAGATCACTTCAAGATTTCCCATGAAAATCAGGCGTCAGAAGAACAATGAAAATCACGTTATTTCAACTTATCGTGTACTATTAGGAACAATTATTATTGGAATTTAAACATGGATTTGTTGCCTGTGCAATAGCGTGTAACATTTTTTTTCAAAATCCGATAACGCCTTGTGCGTTTCTACTCTTGACAGATTTAAAAAAAAAAAAAAATTCTCGAACAACTCCTTGGACTGCCGCATCACCTTTGAAATTTCACTATTACGGGAATAGGCAACCCGCATAACTCGTTGAGTGGGACTTCTTTGGGGGGTTCCTAGCGGGTGACTTTTCGCTTTTAGAATTGGATGACTGAAGTCAAAGGTATATAAATTAACCAAAATCCTAGTTTTAAAGTACCATAAACGTGCTGTGCTTGAATTTAAAGAGGTGCAAAATAACCCAGAACTCACCACGAAGAGGTGACTGCATCTGGAGTTCCGCCCACACATCTCACGCTTATTAAATGCAGTCTTAGAACCAACTTTGGGCATTCGTTCTATTTATTTTACTATCGCTCTTTTCGGAGCCGATCATCTTAGATGATTCTTCTCTAATTAATTTAACTGCGTGTTCAATGGCCTCTGTGTGTCACGGAAATCTCACGAGTAATTTTCTTTTCATTATTGCACCTGTCTTGAGATTTTATTTCTGTGTCGGACAAAATCTTGGTGTTAGTTCTGTTTTTTGCAATTGTCCACACCAGTGTCGACCGCAATGAATCTCAGCGTTGGAGAAGAAAACTCTTAAATCTGGTTTCATCTCTTCTTCCAAACACGGCACTTTTTGATCTTACTCCACGCCAGTGTCCTGACATCCTACGAATTGGGTCGGAAGTCATCACCAACAGAAGATTTTCAGAATGGGCACAGTCCATGACGGAATGAACTTTATTTGTAATGTGTGTATGAAAGTGATTCGACGTATGTGAAAGTGCGTGCATGTTATTTATTTCTTCGTTGTGTGATTCAGTGTTTTATTAATGAACTTCAGAGTTTTGATTTAATCTATTTATCGTGTGAGTGTTTGTGGACCGTCTTGGGGTGTGTGAAGTCATAGTCTATTTTCCGCAAGATGTGTATGTCGGTGTTGGTTTGTGTGTTGCTCTCTTGCAGCTATGGTAGTGTGAATTTTTGCGTGGTTCAGCTACTCAAGTTTTCAGGTAAGCATGACGTAGGATTTATCCAAATTTTCCTCTCTTTCATAGATCCTGCAATGTGTTTTGACGTAAATTTAAATTTTGGAAACCATGTTTTGGTATAGTAAAGTTTAGCATCTAGTACCCCTCTCCCTTCAGTGATTTGAGGTACACGTGTAGCTGACCGAATTAAAAATTTCAGCATCGGAATTTGAACCGTATTTTCCTAAAGCTATTTTTTCTGGACAATTTAGAAATTTTGAATTATTGAAACGTTTATGGTTAGCCATTGCTGACAGTCCGGATATTTGAGATCTTCTTTGCTCCACCGTTTCGCCATTGCTATAGAAAGATAAATCAAATTACCCTAACCTAACCGAACCGAATGTATTAGTGATCAAGTTTAAAAAGCCAGTTTTCTGCATACTATTTTGCTTCAATTGTTTCGTCAGATACCCCGACATATGAAATTTCAGTTATAAGCTCGGTACAAGTTGTGTATATATTTTATAGTTTGGAAAAGATTTATTTAGGCAATCTGTTTGAAAGTTCAGGATTATGTTAACAAATATTTAGTAATAAACTCGAACAGGTATGTGATTAGATTGTTTATGTATTGGTCTCTTAGATGGTAATGTCGCATAACCCAAGGTCTGCGTTCTGTCCAGTGAAATTTTCTTTCTGTAAAATGTAAATACTATAAAATTCGAAATGCTGTAAGCGGTTTGACGTTGAACGGTTATGTAAATATTTTGTTCGTTTTGCAACTTACAAATTTTGAAGAAAAGATAAGATTTAAGTTTGTTATTTGATTTCGAATCCTGTTTTGATTTTTTTTTTTTTTTCAGTTACAGTTGTAAATATTCTCAAAATAGCAATTTTGTTGAATAGTTGAAGTACAGCGTTTTCCCTATAGGGGAAATAAAATTCTGTTATTACCCAGTATTTGAAATGTAAAGTTTTATTTGAACAGTAGTTAGAATACAAAGCTATTATTTAGTTTCTGCTTACTGGTGTACTACTGTGTTGGGAAGGTACTCAACCTTTCTCGGTAATGGACCACTTTTCCTGGTGCATCTGAAATGAGTTTCGAAATGGATTTCAGTTTGATATCTCGAACTAACGTATAGCACAACTCGGGAAAATTAGTCAATAGCTACAGATTCTCTACGGAATAGATTCCGCCTGGTGAATATTAGTTCGTTTTTGCGTTTTTCTTTCGCGTTTTATTGAGTGAGTTAGGTGTAGGTGAAGTGAGTGGTTAAGAATAAGATGGATAGTGCTTATGGTTGGCCGGATTGCTTGGTAACTTGATGGGGGTACCTCGAACTGTAACTTTGTTATGGTAGCTCACTAAGATAGCGTTTTAATTACTCTAAACTTTCTCTGAGCTTCTGCGATTGTGTTTCAGCGCATGTTATCTTTTTCTCTCTCTCTGCATAGCTTGAGGATGCAATTGGGATAATGTTAAGTTTGGTTTTAAAGGGTTTTTTCCCTTCCTTTTGAAGCAAGTCAATATCGACGTTGCATGTAAGTTCTGACCATACTTGAGCGGGTATGGTGGTTTAAGGATTTAACTTTCCTGCATGTTTATCTTGTCTGAGCAACCACCATCTTAGTTTTTTTCTTGTGTTTCAGCCTTCTGTGTTCTGGCACTTCTTTCTGGTCTCTCTCATATGTGCTACGTATGCTATGACTAGCTATAAATAAGTTTATATACGGGCTTTCTATGGAAGCAAGGCAGTGATGGTAGGTATCTTGTTAGGTATGTCCCTTCGCTTCTTCTTCAAGCATAGATTCATGGATATAATTTTATTAATTTTATGCCCTCGTCTGTGCCTGGAAGATGCGTTTTATTTTCGGTTAGGTAGGTTGGTTCAATTTTAGTGACTCCCCTCCGGAGCGATGTCTTTTAGGTCGCAACAGTTATTTACGCTTATCTCGAAAACCACTTGAAATATCGTGTTTGAGTTTCCACTGAACGTCTCAGTTGAAGTCTCTGTATAATTTATACTGGAAAAATTTAGAGTGTATGCACAAATGAGAACATCGTATACAATACAACCCCTTGATTTTTGCAAAACTTTTAGTTTGGCATACGTAATTATGCAAGGTTATTATTTCTCCTTATACAAAATACTCAAGGCCAAGAGCCCTAATCCGACCAAAAGATTGTAAAAAATACAGTAAAAAGGAACATTGAACATAATACGGTAAAAATGAATACGCCACGTACCATTGATATGTTAGATTTAATGTAGGAAACAAGAGGTCTGTAGGTTATCACAACCTGCATGAAATAAATAATACACTCAAAACTATTTCCTTTTTTCTTACGTTAACTTACAAAATAAGTGAAAAGTGACAAGAAGTGCAAAGTGCATCAACAGATAGGCATATTGACACCGAAAAGAGTAAAAGGAATAAGAGGTAAATTTCAACATAGTAACTGCAATTATACTTTCGGTGCTGTTATAGTTTTACGTCGCTAAAAAATGGAAAATTTACAGGAGAAATGGAGTTCGTGGGTAAGTGAAGGAAGGTGTCTGATGTAAAATTGGCGCGGCGCTGCTTGCCTAAAGTGAATAATTACTGTAAATAACGAAGGTTTCTTACCCGCTTAAAAGTGCAAGGTTCGGCCATCGTACGCAAAAAAACGATATGAAAACCGATCGCAGCGCCATGAATACGACTCTCTTGCAGTTGCAAATTAGTGGGAAACAGTGGTAACATCTTATAGTCACGTCTGCAATAAAAAAAACGGACCTAACCTAACCTTCGAATGCCCTTGGTCACTAGGCCTTTTATTAAATTTCCTAATGCGTTTAAATAACCAAGGTTTCTTACCCGCTTCAAAGTGCAGTGTTCGGCCATTGAAACAGTGGTTCCCTCCTGGAGTCGCGTGTGCAATAAAAAAACACCGCACCTGACTTTACCTAACCTCCGAATGCCCTTGATCACTACTTTTACTAAGGTAGTACACATTTTAAAGTGTCTATAAGTATATTCAAAGCATTTTAAGTGTAAATGAGGGAAAATCGAGAAAAATATGCGAAAATGTGCGTACATGGCCCAAAGTGCGCATAGTGTATAAAAGTACCGGAATGGAATGTTCTAACCGCGATGCGCCCAGAAATTTAGCTTCCGGAAGTTAAATAGAGAATAACAGTGAAAATCCGAACGAAAAATATCAAGTGGTTCTCTGGCGACGTAAAACTATAACTGCACGATACTTTCTTCGTATCTTTATGTATGTGAAGGTTTTCAAAAACAAATTAGAAACCACGTGTGCACCAGTTATCTACTTCCTTTCCTGTCGGACCGGCGACAGCAATCACGCAAACTTGACAAACCAATGTTTTCAAACATTCACAAATCCCGTACCGTTTGTTTGAAATCTGTATTGGAATATCTTCTCACTTGAAAACTTACATGTAGGTAGCACAATCCACCTCCACTTCAAATGACATATACTATACTTACTTGAGGCACAGGTATTGTAATTTGTAAGTCTATGCAGAAGAAATAAATTATAAATTATAAGGTTTTTCTTACATTATGCTTCTTGCTAGAAGGAAAACATGCTGCTAAAACAACACGAATCAGTGTTGCCAGTTTCATGCAAAAATATTTTTTCTGTCCAAAGCTCTGAATTAAAGTCAGTGAATTTTCCCGACTCCACTCCACTATCTTTAGTATTTTGATGTTGTGTTCACCCACGTCCTGTCTCTATGCCAATGTTAATAATTCTTCAGTGCAAAACTTTTTGTTTTGCTGTGTCCAGTCAATTTGATGTATCTTTTAATTGTGTAATTAGTCAAGAAAAAAATTAAGTTTAACAAAAGGCATGCTGATAGATACTTCCTTTTGAACTTAGAAATATTTGTTGGTAATACATTGCAAGTTAATGTCTAGTGGAATCCGAGCCCGAATTTAGTGTGGAACCGGGTTGGCTTCTTGACAACACTGGTAAACATTGGGAATTAAACTGTCAAGACTTTTGAGTTTGTAATTGTATGTTTCTGTTTTTCAATAAAACTATTGGTATTTCGTACCTGTTTGTGTTTGGAGTTATTTGCATGAAAATAAGGGATGTGTGGTGTTTATAAGCGCGGAGAAATTTTCGACAATCTGAGTAAGTAGTATAAAAGCACAAGTGCACGGAGGATTTTTTAATTAATGATTGAGTCGAAGTACATTTCATTTGTGTGTTAATAAAGTTCCGGCAATTATAGTTTTACGTTGCCAGAAAACCATTTGACATTTTTCGTTGGGATTTTCACTGTTCTTTATTTAACTTCCGAAAGCTAAATTTTGGGCGCATCGCGGTTAGAACATTCCATTCCGGTACTTTTACACTATATGCACACATTTTCGCATGTTTTTCACGATTTTTCCTCATTTATACTTAAAATGCTTTTAATATACTTATAGACACATAAAACATATGCATTCGGAGGTTAGGTAAGGTAAGGTCAGGTGCGGTTTTTTTTATTGCACACGCGACTCCAGGAGGTTACTACTGTTTCAATGCCCGAAGCCCCGAACACTGCTTCATTCGGCCGTGGGTCGTGGACGGAGTAACAGTGGCTCTGGGTGTTCGTCTACGGTCGTTAGCTGTTCGTTGGATTACTAGCGGCGGCGAGTGTTGAATAGGACAGTGAAACATAATTAATTGTATATCTTGATTTATGGCTGAATATTACCGAGAATTCACACTGAAGTTAGACTTTCATGCAGTTGGAACACGGCATTCTTCTTTAGAAATACATAAAAACACAGCACATGAACTACTACTTCGCGATGAAGAAATAATACAAGTAGAGCTCAATGCATATTATAAATCGGTTTATCTAGAATGTAACTCAGAAGAAACAGTGAATAGGGTAATCGCACATACAGAAGGACAAGCAACTTTTGTATTTGATCAAGTGTGATATAACGTACCAGTGACAAAGGTGTGTGAAGACAACTTAGATAACTATCGCCACTTTACCACATCGTTTTCCGGACACATTGGTCCGTGAGCATATGGGACAATATGGCGAAGTGATCCAAATTGATCATCCTAAGTTCTCCGGTCATCATATTTTCCGAAATTCCTTTACTGGGCGCAGGATAGTGCACATACGTAGAAATCAGAAGACTGTGCCTCTCTACGCAGTGTTAGGACGGTACCGAGTGCAATTATTTAACTCAGACACAGTACGTTTATGTAGACATTGTGGCAAACCATCACATCCGACGCAGGCGTGCAGCAGGGACATTGGTACGCAACGGGCATCAGGGAGCGTTCTACTCCCCATTAATCTTCCCCAGGACGACACGGTTATCCCGTTATTTGCACCCGCTGTTTTCCCTACAATTAGTGAGGCTAACGTCCGGGTTCGCTCGGCGTGACCACGCGGTAAGGAACTTGAGCAGGGCCAACAACTCCCACCAGATCCAGTTAGTGGTAAGAACGGTCTGGTTTCGACTGAGCACCAGGTAAGTGACAATATTGACACTTTTCGCAAACCTGATGATTTAGAAGTACATGTGGTCCCACCGGAGTCCGTTTGGGGAAGTAGTACCGATTCCGCAGCGAAGGGCGTTGAGAGTGGTACATTTAAAGACGTGAAGGTGGTCAAGCCTCCATTGGAGGAGGGTGATACTTATGTTTGTGCTCTGATAAACATCATCAATTCGTGCATCTCCGGTTCGGCTCTTCGGCTAACATCGAGAGGGAGTGAAAGGCATGTGTTTTCTGCTAGTGAGAATTGCGGTCGGTGATCATTTGCTCTTTAGCTGATATCCACAATCAGACCGAGAGGAAGAGAAACAAACCCACCTGTTTTCTCCTGGCACCGAGCGAAAGCAAATCATAACTTCATAAGAGCAAATGAAGAGCAGAGAGAAAGGGTTGGGGGAGTTCAGGAAATGAAATATCGCGTAATTCAAATTTGCTTGCTTAGTTGTTACTGTTTTGTACTTAGGAGTTCTAATTCTATTTTTTTTTAATGAACCTCCCATTTTCCTCTGTACTCTTCACATGCAAATAACACAAAAACATACAGTTACTATAAGATAAATGTTATAAAATTAATAACATGATAATATCACAATACTTGCCTACATGTCTTCGTATTCTCCTCCGACAAAGATTCTTCGTACTGTCCGCTGACAAACTTGGCACTTATTGGTTATTGGATTGTCTGTCTTTGCTTTTGTTTTGCACGCACGCAC
>JAGDQP010010243.1:36370-48474 GCA_022664845.1 Lepisma saccharinum
ACCTGGTCGGTGACGTGACAACTACAGTTTTGTTTGCACAGTGTCCGGGAAGTGATTCTTTCGTTGACATTGGGGCTAATATAGTAGTGGAAGGAGAAGTGTTGAGGGAAGAGCATAAGGATTATAATAACTCAGCTACTGAAGCGGGCTCCAGCTCAGGGCATTCCACAGAGTTGATCAAGCGATCCCGTAAATCGAGAGTAGTTAAACGCAGTTCATCTCGTAAGAATATCGGTAGTGATCTCAAAAAGAAGAAAAAAAAAACAACCGAATGCAGGATCGGTTTCGTCTTGAGGACAACGTCGGTGTTATTGGTTTGGAGGTGTCTTTTGGTAAAGGGAGTGGGGTAGTGATAACGAGCAGACACGATGGAGAAAAGTGGTGCAGGGGACTCTCGTTTAAGACCAGGAACAAGGGTATGGTTCTTGTTGGTGTTCATATCTTTAGCCCCATGCCAGTTCTCACAAGATGACCTTATAATGACTGTTTTGAAACCTACTAATGTCACAAACACTCAGACGTATGGTATTGCTACTTATAATATCGTTTCCACCTATAATGATAACAAAATCAGACAGTTGGAATCCTTTTTTGTTCATAAGGGTTATGATGTTATAATATTGACTGAAACGGTTAATCAATCGTTGGCATGGTCTGTATACAATTACCGGAATAATTTATCCAGAGCGGGAACCCGTGGAGTTGGGATGTTGTGGAGGAAAGATGTCCCCCTGAGCAACCTTCGTCTGCATCCTAATGGTAGAATCATAGCGGTGTCCTTATATAATATATGGCTAATGGGCGTATACGCTCCTAGTGGGACTGCGTTCAAAATTAGTTAAACAAGAGTTGCCAGAATGGCTTGTCGAGTTAAATTCCCATCAATACTTAGTGCTTGGGGATTTTAATGCAGTCTTCCGAAGAGAGGATAGTTCTTCGCCGATAGCTGTTAGTCCCTCTTATAAATCATTTATATGTCAGCAGGATGTAGTGGACTTATGGCCTCACTTTAATCCGGGGCGGATAGGCCCGACCTATTTTTGCCCGGAAGGGTCTATTCGGTTAGACGCTACACTTGTTTCGAAAAATATAATCTCTCAATTTAGGAAGATAACTTATGAACGACATGCCTTGTCGGATCATGCCATAGTAGCTACGTCCTTACAACTCCCATCGTCTAAATTTTATAAACCCTCCTATAGATGGCGATTTTCTGAGTGCCTTCAGGGGGAAGATTACAGACAGGAGGTGGGGGACGTGATAAATTCAGTTCAACAGTTTATTCATTCCTCCATGCACATTCCCTACAAAGATGGACCAAGATTAAGAATGCGGTGGTATATCATGCCAAAGCTTACGTGAAAAGAAAACATAGTCGTTCTCGTAAACGAGAACACTACTGCTATGGATTACTAAACGAGGCCATAGTAGCCCATAGTCGTGGTGAGAATAGAATAGTGGAGATCCGCAAATATCAAGCAATGATAAAAACAATGGATTAGTAGCCGTCATAAGTCGATAACCTTGTTTAATCGACTGAAACGGCTCGGTATATATGAAACTCCACCGGTTAATTTATACGCGATAGCTAGAAGGGCAAACAACAGATATTTCTTTGACAAGTTTAAAGCTCCTGACGGCTGTAGTGTATACGGGGCAGAGGTTCCGAAAGCTATTTATGCCGGATATAAACAAAAGTTTGATGGCGGGCCCGAAGCTTTTGAGTCTGATGAGATGAAGTGTTTAATGGAGAGTATCACAGAGGTGCTCACCGATGAGGAACGAGACTTCCTGGAGGAGGTCACTGAGATGCTTAATGTGCACGCAGCCACTAGCCCGGATGGGTTACCGGTGCAGTGGTATATTACATTTAAACAACTTGTAGTGCCCATTTTGGTCGAAGCTTTTAGTGAGCTATGGACAGGTAGTATATTTTCCCCTGATATGGTAGCGGCTTATGGGGTATTATTGCATAAAAAGATTGGAACAACCAGTAAACAGTTGCCCCAACTGGGGGATTTCCGGCTCATCATCTTATTCAACGCAGATCATAAGATCTTCATAAAATGTTTGTTTAGGCGGATCAGCATGGTCAGTGGGACATTATTTCACCCAATGCAATATGGGCTCAAAGGGATGCGTCCGGTTCATGAACTGCTGATTCCCATCAGGGAAATTATTCGTTTCGCGCATATCATAGAGACTCCCGGGTTGGCAATATTGAGTACTGATTTTACTGGTGCGTATGACTCCATATACCACTCTTTTCTGTCGTCGGTGCTGCTTCGGATGGGGTTTCCACGGTTCTTGGTTATGATCATGGATCAGATCCTCCTGCGAAAGTCAATTAGGTTGATAATCAATGACTGAATTTCGCCGAGCGTTCCTATTAAACGCGGTATCTCTCAGGGGTGCTCCCTATCGCCGCTAATGTTTTCGTTGACCTTAACTGCAATTTTAAATTATGCTCAATGCGTCTCAAAGGCGTATTTTCAAAGGTCAATCATGTAAATTTTTGCTTATGTAGATGACTGTTCCTTTGTGATACGATCGGTCCTCGAATTGAACGAGATCATAAGGATCATCCATCATTTAAAGGGAGTGGTGGGTTTAGAATTAAATACACGGAAAACTCAACTTTTACCAACCACTATACTCCGGGAGCGCGTATGAACATAATGGGTTAATACCCAGTTCAGAGCAAATAAAAATACTCGGGTTTACCTGGGAACGCTCCCTTAAACAAACTAGGATCGCCAACGCCTTATGTATTTCTCAGAGCGTGACGGGACAAATGGTGCAATTCAAAGATGCTTTCGATACTGTCTTAGCAAGAGTTAGATTGTATATAGCCAGGCGGTATGTTATCTCCAAATATTCTCATTCCCTCCTCGCATTTATGCTCAACTAGTAAAATTTAGCGGCTTCTACGTATGGAGGGGCCGCGTCTTGCGTGTCCCTAGGGACATATTATATCTAAATGTGACCCAGGGAGGTTTGAAACTATGTAACTTAAGCTGGAAGTCGGAAGCAATGCGGAACCACAGGCTAACTAGCATACTCCATGCGCCCTCTAATTCATTCCTAAAAGTATGGCGTACGGATATTTTTAGGCTCAGTGCCCTGACTTTCCCGATTTATTTAAAGCCCTGGCAAAGAGTAATTGAAGATCAAATGGATGTCATTTTGACCATCGCATATGATACACAGAAAATTGAGTACACATGGGGATATCGTAGATCGTCACTTTCGTGCATTACGTCATGCACAAGTTACCCAACATCGTGTTCACGAGAATCAGGTGTGGCGTGATACCTGGTGCTTACGGGTTCAACCCCATGTGTTTAATACTTGGTATTTGTTCACGCATCGGGTTATTCTTCCATGAATCGGATTGTACGATCTTCAAATTAGTCCCTCTCCTAATTGTGTCCAATGTGGTCAATACGAAGACATCTATCATTTGCTCACACGTTGTACAAAGTTAAACGGGTGAGTGTTAACATTGCTGGGTTGGATTAATACTGTCGAACATCGTATCGATGCGAGGCGCGACGTACTGTATATATTCTCGCACTATACCTCTCTCCCCTTGGATATAATGCACTGAAAATTCTTTGTGTGGATCATAGCCACGAAAATACATTTCTTGCTTATGGAAGACCAGTGGTACACAGTAGAAGAATATAAAATCTATATGAAAATGCATTTAGGCTTGTGGGTTAGGCTTTCGTGTTTATATATATATATATATATATATATAGGGCTAGGCCAGGCGTTTTTGTTAATTTCGATTCGTTGGTGATGTGTCCCTTAGTTATGGGGCTGGGGACAAGAGGTGCAGTGGTAGCTGCGTGGAGTACTAGCGTTAGAGCTTCATTGTACTACGCCATGTTGGATATCAGTCTGTTATTATTTCTTGTTTTGTTATATTTAGATGTTTAACATACTTTATTGCATATCTTTGTAAAATACTTTGTAATTCACGTTAAAATAAATAAATAAAAAAAAAAACAAACACTGCACTTTCAAACGGGTAAGAGACCTTAGCTATTTACACGCATTAGGAAATTTAATAAAAGTAATGACCAAGGGCATTCGGAGGTTAGGTAAGGTCAGGTGGTGTCTTCTTAGCACGAAGTTAAGATGGAGGTACAACATTTCATGGCTTGTCATCTACCTTTCTATGTCAATGGCTTACGTTGTTTGTATTTACCATTTATCGTGATATGATGTAATTTGTGATATTGGGGGCCCACGGTGGCTCAGTTGGTAGAGCGCTCACCTCTGGTGCTAGGGGTCGTCGCATCGATCCCTGCTCATGCCATGTGGGCTTTGTGGTGGACAAACACCGTGTGCGTGGGTTTTCTCGGGGTTCTCCCGTTTCCTCCCACTTTCTTCATTCCATCAATTCATCCCATCATCATCCATACGGCCTGAGCCAAAGTTACCTAAAGGCCTTAAAATAAAATTCAAATTTGTGATAATGTCGCCGTATCTTCGAACATAATTTCTTCAACGGAACGTTTTTCTTCTTTCTGTGACCTGAATAATCACCTCCTAAAGATTTTTGATTAGATAAAATTTGAATAGAGCTGACAGAAATTGCACTTACGTTATTTTCTGATAGAAATCACGTTCACAACTTCGACTTAAGTCATCTTCAGTTGACGATTGAGCGAAAGTTCACTGAAAATCAGCTTAACATATCATATTATCATGAATGTATTTAATGCCTCCCACAATTACATAAAATTCTGTTACAAAATTTGCGTTCGTATGATGATTCCACTGCGAAGTAGGCAATTAATGAGAGATTAAATTTTAAGTCTACCTGGTCTTTGCTTAATTCTCACCGACAACATCTCCACTTCCAATTAGAAATTTTTTTCCTTTCTTGAGAAAAGAACATCTTCAGTTTATATTGTTGCTTTCAATATCACTTCCTTAGCTTCTAACTTCTGGTCTGAGTAACGTAGTTCACAAATAGTCTGAAATTAGCATAAATCGTTCCAGAAGAATGCAGAATTCAGTTAGTTTATAATTCCCATAAGTGACACAGGTCGAGCGAGGTAGTTTCCAGGCTGGTTTTAGGCCAGCGTCTCCAGGCTGCGGATTAAAATCCCGCCTAGGGCATGGATGTTTGTGGATTTTAAGCACTCCACTCATATATTTGTGACGGGCCTAAGTCAAATTCACTAAAAATAGCCCATACAAAATAAAGTTCACCAGAAGCGCCAACGCATGTTTAGTGAGATCCATGACAATATAGTCCCAATATCGACTTTTAACGTATTATTTGACAATAAATTTTCAGTCTTAAAGAATTATTAAAGGATCTCATTCTGTATGCTACCACAACGTGGAAATAAGGTTTATTTCTACATAGACGCCTCTTCTGTACGGAGTCGCTGGCAGATAACATTATCTTCTGCCCAGCTACGTTCAGTCTGAAGAATACCTTCTTTCTCTTTCTCTCTACGCGAAAAGAATATTACAAAAACGATGTAATCCTGTCCTTCCATAGACTAAAAGGAAACCAAACACTTCTTGCCTCTAAACAGGCTACGATAAATATAATTTCTAGTCTCGTGACAGGTTCCAATTATTATAGTACATGTGTTACGTCATGCTTATAAAAAACATACAAAAGTACTTTTTCGTTCTTGTTTTGAACAAACTGTTGCAGGTGAAATACTGATAATATTTGTGACTGAAAGTATAAGAGATAGGAAAATAGGCTACTTATGTGTACTGGATAAATATCCAAGGAGAAATATCCCCCATAGAAGGAAATAAGTAGAACGTTTTTGTTGTTAAAGCTATATTCCTAGAAAAGAGAGAGATCTGGTAGGGAGAGGTACACCAAACGACTTTATTTTCGAGGATGTGCCACCCAGCCCCCGTGGTCCAGGTTGTGACGTCGCGGGCTCTGTAGTTTGGTAATGGCTAGGTACGCGGGTTTGAACCCCGCGGCCGACCATCCTGAGGTTTTTTCAGGATTTTCCTCCGTTTCACCAGGTGAACGCTGGAATGGTACTTTAAGTATTACACTGACCGATACCTACCACATCTCGGCTTAAGCCAAAGGTGCCAGAAGGCCATAAATAAATTCAAATTCGAGGATGTGGATATTGTATTAATTTAAAACAACTGATCTTTACCGGCGAGTGAACTCAGCCGAAGGCTAAGTTAATGTTCTTTTGTATAGCAACGCATGACGATTTTAAGTAGTAACTTGGCATGTTTTCACTATGGTTTTTAAAGAAGCACATACGTAAGTTCCCGATTAGTTTCTAACACAGCCTCGTGTTCATCGACAGAGGTGTACGCCAAAGCACTCTTAATAAAAATGTAGAAAGTGAAAATGAAGCAAGAAAGACGAAGAGATAAGAAATTATGTGCAGTAAGATCAAGTGAAAATGGGTACATTCGACCGACCAACAGCTGAGAGAGCACTTGAATCTGATTGGTTTGCTTAGAGGCACCAACCAGTACGATTAAAATGCTCTCTCAGCGCTCGGTCCGTCGAATGTACCCAATGTGAAGCTTAAGTTTTAAATATTTACATGGTAACCAGTTTTTATCTTGAACCTTTCTAGTGTTGCCAGGTCGTTCATATTGACAGAGGTGTATATGTAAGGAAATCACTAATTTGAAAAAAAAAAAGTTCAACATTAAATTAATAATAGTATGTATATCTTGTATAACTGAATATGAAAAGCAATGCATATTAATAAATATATTTTAACTCAGAATGTGCTAAGGTGTCAGTCGGTTTCGTGCAGAAATCTGTACTTAAGCTAGATATGTGGAAATTGATTCATAATGGAATATTTCATTTCAAATTTTGGATTGGGTATGTATCAAGGGTTGCGAGTGTATCTATAGATAATATGAGTATTACATGCTGTTCCATTGGTTTAATTTTTATGGCTAAAACATTTCCTTTTTGTCAGGAGCAGTAGAGAACTCAAACAGGCCTCTGTAGTGAACACATCTTCTCGTGGATCGAGTAGCAAGAGTCATATGCTAAAGAAACCTGTATCATATGCTGTAAGTATACTTTCTCCATGTATTTGGTGTAGTAAATCAAAGTTATATAGATCGGTGAGGCAAATAAGAAGAAAAATGCGTATTTCAAACAGAAATATTAAAAGCGACTACTTTCTTAATACATTTGTCTATTGTATGTTGTATTCAGGGGTGGAATGGAGGGTATACGCGGGTACACGCCGTGTACCCACCTAATAGTATAAATCACAGCGTGTACCCACCTCATTGCATAAATATAAAGGAACGTGTTCCCAAATCCGGATTTTTATTGAGCAGCGTGTACCCCCCCAAAATCTTACCATTCCAGCCCTGGTTGTATTGTATGACTAATTATAACAAAACTACGGTTGAGTTTTGTATATTAGCTGTTGGTGAGATGTCTAACAAGCACGAACCCCTTAATTCGAAAGAACAAGAGGTTGAAAATGCTTATATGAGCACTCGGGTCCAGAAAAAGATATTTTAATTGTTCGTCTTAGTGGATCAGTGGCACCTTAATTTTTTCATCATTACTTCCTTCGTAGTTCCCCTGTATACACGCATGATTATGTCGTAATTTTTAATTGTTATGCAATTTCCATGGGCGTTGTCCTTTCTTCATAATTAAAAGTGGAAGGATCAGGGTACAGAAACAATAATAATAAAAAAAAAATGTTCATTACGACTTAATTCCTATCATCTCTGTGCGATTCAGTTCTATTTCTTATGTTTATTCTTGGTCATGTCAGATATTCAAAAAACGTTAGGTATGCGTTATCCTACTTTTTGTTAAGCTTTAGCTATCAAGGCTTGACATAGGAATTGAATTGGTAGTTGTTCTTTTCCATAGTTTCCTAGTATTGCTGTTATACAGGGCGTCCCTGAAATAATGCTCCAAACTTTAGGAGGTCATTATTCACATCAAAACTAGAAAACAAATCCTTTGAAGAAATAAAAAAAATATATGCGTAGTTTCGGAGCTACAGGAAATTAGGGCATGATCATCACAAATGACGCCATATCTCGACACATAATACCGTAAGCGGTGCCGACTTACAAAATCACAGTCGAAGTAGTTTCCGATTCATCCATAGAAGTAATGTTTATAATTAAGGGAGTGCCACATGAACAGGTTGGAGAACATAAGAATTTTGTTGCCAAGGAATTAAATGGTTTAATGGCACAAACAGAAATTACTTTGAAGTTTCATTCGCCAATTATAAGCATGGCCTAAATAGGTGTATTGGGTACTACTTCGAATGTGATTTGCTAAGCCGTTAGTTGTAGAGAGATGACGTCATTTGTAACGATGCCGTTTGAACTTTGAGTTCCTGTAACTCTAAAAATAGGCATATGAGTCATTCCATATCTGATCAACACAATTAATAGGAAAAAAAATACCTCACCATCTCAGATTTTTATGGATTTTGGTATGTTAGTAGAGCCAGATGAGAAACACCCAAAAATGTAATATGGCAGTTTTGTGTCATATATTTCTGGAGTTACAGCATCTCAAATTTTGAGTTTTTCCAGAAATTTTGAGTCACATTGATCATTAAAAGTTACAAGCATTTTTAATGCCAAGGTTATGGAAAGGTGACGGGATGATCTATCATAGAGGATTAAGGATCCCTGTACAACAGTTTTATTTTTTCCTCTTAACTCTAAATCCTGAAGGTAGGAAGTGGATGTATTGGTTGTAGGGACAGGACAAGAATCACAATGACGTAAAACCTCACTTGAAAGGCACAGTTTTGTACTTGTGTTTGTGCGACAACTGGAATATCAGGTTCCTTGGTAACAAAAATGTGATGATTGTTTCTGATGTTTATATTCTAATTTTTTCCGCCACATAGAAGTCATGGTTGATTATGCAGGTTAGAATATATACGTGTGATGATAATTTGACAGGTTTCTTTAATATGTAAGGTGATGTATCATCGACATTCCTGATACAAATAGTTTAGACGTAGATGGGCAGGTTTAAATCTAGGTTTATTGTATTTTGGGACGGACATTAGGCAACTGGGAGGAGGGATTGGTGCGAACTAAGATATTTATAAGATTATGATGGTGAGGATAAGCTGATCTCGGCTTGGTTGAGTTCAAGATGGGAGCGCACAATTTAACTTCAGTTTGCTTAGGGTAAAATTGGCCTGGGTCAGAGTTGCCTAAAGGCCTTAAAATGTAAAATTCTTAGGCTGAAATTGGCGGGTGAGCTTGCATTGATGCTGGGCATACGAGCAGATTAAAAGTACCAGGATGTATTTGTATTGTTACAAAGGTATGTGATATTCATTGATTAAGTTTTATTAGAGGCGCAGGTTGTATACTTTGAGAGCAGCGGTGGTGCAATTTAAACCTTGTGCCCTGAAGGAATGGAGAAAGAACTTAGAAAGAGGATGCGAACTAGAATATTGTAATATTAGTATATGGTTATCTTTATGAGGAGAAAGTACGATGAGGTTTATATTTTCTTTGGTCAAATTTTTACATCATGTAATACCAAGTTGTACAATCTGCTGTGCATTTTATCGTGGAGAAGCTGGCAGACCCTAAAACCTCAGACTCAATATAGTAATGGACACTTCCCTATCACGATCAAACTTGATCCTCCAGCTTTCACACTCATGCAGGATTACACAACGCTGGCTTTTATTAGGTTGTTGTGTTGCTGTGATTCACATCCTATCTCCAAAGACGAAACATCTACTCACCTTTTCTGGGAGGGACCCTTCATTCAGGACTTGATACCTTGCAACGTGAAGTGGAAATTGACTACTGAAACGTTTTTATTTCCTTTGAAATGATGGTTGAGTGAATTCATATATTTTAATTAGAGATCGTTGTATTATAATAACATGTGGTTGTTTCGAAAGTGGATACATAATGGATATTTTTTATGCAGGTATCTAGCAACATGAAAGTATCATTCGACAGCTGCTCATCCAATGGCGAGCGTAAGTCCCAGACAGACAGCGTCGACCAAACTATATCATCCATGGTTTCGGAATATTTGGAAGTATTGGAAGGCGCTAATAATCAAGAAAGTGATTGGAGGAACGATCCTAAGTTGTTAGAACTTGAATGCAGAGTAATTTTAAGTCGTTGTGATACATTAATCAGTGATAGCGATTTTTGTGAAGATGCCTCTCAATTTGTGTGTTGTGATTACAGAATAAACGCAGAAAACTCTGAATGTGATGGAAATGGTAGGTCCGAAGCTGATAGTGATCAAGTGGAACCCTGGGGTCCAAGTGACGTGCCGAGTGATGAAGAAAACATATCATTGAAAAACAATGGTGAATGTCCTTTTGGAATGAAAGTATGTGAAAATCGTAAAACGAAATCGAACTTACCGGAATATACAGACGAATCTTTGGAACATGTTTCTAATGAGTTCAGACAAGAATTTAATGATACAGTTACTGCTAGTGGTTCTGTAACCTCTCAAGTTTCGCGAGATAAAAATATTAAAATCCTTGAGTCTGATGTGAGTAGTACAAACATTGAAAAAGAGGTTAATGATGATGATGACCCATTAGCAAGCGATGACAGGAAATCTGTTGGTAAAGTGATTAATGAACAACAACCGACTACTCTTATTTTTTGTGATGGTAAAATTAAGTTGGAAAACAAGTGTACGTTGATATTATACGAGCATCCAACTACTTCGAAAGAAAATCCGCCAGTGGAGCAAACATCGAATGGCTATCAAATGAATAAAGACCAAAATGCTGCTTCGAGATCGGAACCTCTAAATGAAACAGAAGAAGATATTCAAGATGGTCTTGATAATTCCTACTTAGAGAAGCATGAATCCAAACAGTAAGTAGAAACTTTAAATTTTTGTTACTTTTCCAGTTCCCGTAATTAAAGCTCAAACGTAGTGAAGAATGATAATGCACTTAGGTTTTCCTCACACTTTAGGTGAATCATGTCTCATTAGAACATTCAATTTTTGTCCTACTATAGAAATCAGTTTACTGCACAACACATTTAGGTCGGAAGATTCCGTTCATAGTCGAAATTAGTAATACCGGTAGATACCACAAAAAGGTCCATTAATACACTTGGAAAATCATAAACGGACTACGCTCTTCTTGGAAAGTTTAGCTAGCCTGAAATTCATAAGTGACAACATCGCAACAGCATGAGTGATCCCACTCATGTTTTTACGCCGCTAACTTCATTAGTGCAGTTATGAAAGTACTAAGTTTTGTTAAGGCTAAATCCAAGTGGGTTCTCCCGCGCTTTTTGTTTTACGTCAATGATTCAAATTTCAGTAGAAGAAAACAGAAATTAACTTTCACAGACCAAAGTTCGTTTCGTCCTTCAATAATGAATACTATTAGTCTTAACAAAATATTAATAGTAAACTCAGGATTGTGTGCAGGCAGTATTGGGACATTATTCTGTTGGAGTACTCCAGATGGTGTTGCCTGTGCGGCGTCCACCCAGCGTCATGAGGCCAATTGGGGAGCTACCTGAATAAAGAAGTAGCTGACTCCGGTCACGAAAACCGGCATTAACGGCGAGGAGGAGCCGAGATGCTGACCACATCTCACCTCTGCGGCATGAGTGCCAAATCCGGCTGTTAGGCCTGGGCCCTTAATGGGTTGTTGTAGTATATTATTTGGTATAAAATCTGAAATCTGCTCCCCTTGCCCCTCACTGCCGATGCCCTTGCTTTTCAGAATTGACTAAATTTGTGGCATTCATATCAAAATATATTTTTTGTGTTTTTTAATATTAGTGATCCATCTTCAATACAAACCGCACACCAGCGAGCTAGGTTTGCCACATGGTAGAAGGAGCACATGTAATTCTTTTACCATGGGTTTGTTTGCCATAAGATATAATTCCTCTGCTTGCAGAATTCGCAGCAAATTAAGTGAACTTCTCGAAGCTTCCTGAACGTGACAGTCACAGCCACCGTGACGTCACAAAATTCAACCAGTCACACTGCAAATGTTTCTTATACTATGTATTTTCGGGCGCAAATATATATATATATATATATGTGTGTGTGTGTGTGTGTGTGTGTGTGTGTGTGTGTGTGTGTGTGT
>JAGDQP010010244.1:493-56433 GCA_022664845.1 Lepisma saccharinum
AAAATAGATAAAAGAGAAATGGGTCTGTATGAAGAGACATGGGTCTTATCTCCAGATTTCAGAATGGGTATAATATTAGCCTGTTTCCAAGAAGAAGGAAATACACCTTCGGCAAAACATCTATTTAGAATACGAGAAAAAGGGTAAGTCAATGACTCAGCAGTATTACGTAAAAAAATAGCACTAATGTTATCATAGCCGGGAGAACGATTTAGAGGTAAAGAAGAAAGCAGATATTTTACCTCATCAGATGATGTACTTAATGAAGACAGTGAATGTGAACAGATCGGTTGAAGCTGAGGAGGTGGCAAAGGAGGAGATTGGACACAGAAATTGTTGGAGAAGTATTCATTCAATAGATGTACTCTCTTTTCACCAGCCGCTGTAGCCGAATCGTAAATTAACTCTGTCGGAACACGTGACTGACATCTTCTTGAGTTTATGAGGGACCAAAATCTTTTAGGATTGGTACATATTTCAGATGTTACCTCGTTAATATAATTTTGATACTTTGCCCTAAGCAATTTCTTGGAGTAGCGCCTGATCTGGGAGAAAGAGCTATAAGTATGTGCATTAGGATGTTGCTTCCAAAGCTCCCATGCAAGTTTTTTATTTTTCAAAACAGACCGCGCTTCTGTATCAAACCAGGGAGGATATTTAGAGGATCGGAATTTCTTTGTAGGGACAAAGTCTTTACAGGTAGCATGAATTACATCCGTGAACAAATCAATAGCTTCATTTACAGTTAAGTTTTCAAGTATACACCATGGGAAAAGAGAAAGAGCGCGGTTAATATCATTCCAACGAGCTTTTCTCCAGAGAGGAATATGCTGCCTTGGAGTGAAAGGAGGAGCTTTCAACTTTGTTTTTAAAATATTAATGGATAGTTCCACCTCCAAACTCTCGTGATCAGATGAAAGTAAATTTAGAGATGGAGTGATAGTACATTTATCACATGTGGATAACACATAGTCCAAAATTCTATTGCCCCTTGTATTGTGCATATTGTGTTGGGAAAGTCCGAGACCATGTATAAAAGTTTCCATGAACCAAGCTTCATTACTGTCTGTGGGAACACCAGTTTTTATACTTGACCACACCATGTGCATATTAAAATCTCCGAACAATAACACATCACCCTCTGAAAGTGCAGCTAATGTTGAATCTCTGCAGGCCATTAACAGTTCCCTGGGACTATTTTTATATTCCAGTATCCTAAAATAATTAATGATGTTTGGTTTTTATTATTCAAGTTACTGGGAATTTTCAGGCAGTTAAGATATCTAGCGTTTTCCAGGAATGTTTCCGAAAATTTTGCAGTGTTGAAATAGCATATTTTCTGAAGTTATACTGAGAGTAATCAACCAATGCTTCTGTAGCAGGGATTCTGCCAGGGTTTTCAGTTTAGGGGGTGTAAAACCATAATTGGGATGGTGTAAGTGGAGTTTAGAAGGGATTCTATAGATTTTTGACCGTAAAATTTTCAGGTTTGAGTGTTCTCGAGGATTTGGAGATGACACCACCTACAGGAGTGGTCTGGCTGAAACATCATACGAAAAAACAAAAATCAGTTCCCATATACCCGGTTCGTTATATCTAAAAATCCCTTTCGGTAGGCCTACAGGCTGAGGTAGATTTCGAAGTTTCGCTGGGAGCCGGGGTTTCCCCCCAACTTCAGTGCTTTTGAGAGGATGCGCCTCCTTTATCTTAACCAAAATCTCCCTGCAGCACTACACCACCACGGAGTACATCTTCAACCTCCCACGGTTGGCTGCGCCCCCAAAGGGAAGATTTGCCAAATTTATTGTAACCTACTCTTGGTCATACACCTTCATTGTAAATTTCGTTTCTCTACCTTCAGTGATTTGGAAATTGGGTTTTTGGGGCGGCCATTTTGGATCGAAGTTGACGACTTTTTGAAAGTTTTCTTATTTTGTCGTGACCTACTTGTGATAGTACAACTTCAAGTAAAATTTCATTTATCCAGCTCAAACTGTGTGCAAAATGGGATTTTCGGCGGTCATTTTGGATCCAAGATGGCGACTTTTCCCAAATATTGTGATATTTCCCTAAGCTACTCGTCATAATGCACCTTTTAGCCAAATTTCGTATCTCTAGGTCAAACGGTGTGGAAAATGGATTGTTAGGTCCGCCATTTTGGATCCAAGATGGCGTCTTTGAACTCATTAGGTAACATTTTCATAATCAAAAAGTAATGTTGTACCTTCATGCCAAATTTGATTTCAGTAGCCCCAGCGGTTTAAGCTGTGTATTCTATACAACAATGGGTTCGGCGGCCATTTTGGATCCAAGATGGCGACCGATTTTGCTCATTAACGAACTTAACCGAGCTATTAAGCCTAGAAACAACACATAAAAATTTGGTTCAAATATCTTCAAAATTATGGCCGATAGCGTGTAAATATATATATATATATATATATATATATATATATATATATATATACTTTCATATCGTACAGATCTCAATAGGTATATTTTTTTCGAAATCTATCTAATAAAGCTCCTTACTGTCTGAATTAAAGTGAAAATTCGAAAATCTTATAACAAAGAGTTCAACTTCAATACGAAAGAAAAGATCATTGACTGAAACAGCATTTTCCAGGGTTTTAATCATTTTGAAAGTATATTCTTTTAAGAGGGGTATTGATCATGCTGTCCTATGAATGCACTATCAAAGAGGAGTTTGTCCGCGGTAAATTTGTCCAGGTCTAATTTTTGCCGGAACAGTTGTATCTTAACGCTGCAATTTGCAATAAATAACAATTGACAAATTTAATGTAATATTAACAATAACAGGGCTGTAATGAAGTATAAGTAAAGTAATCACTACAAAGTTTTTTTGTTTTTGTTTTTTGCCAAATTAAGACATACAGTACAATTATTGTACGAGGTTTCCAGGTAAAACTTCCGTGACATAAAATAGTATTGCAGACAATTCGAAATTCAACGCTTACAATTTCTCGTCACTCACTTGAAAATGGAGTAAATTATAGTGCTGCTGCCGACCATAAAATTGCAAGCAAGGGCGCCGATTTCTGTGTAACTTTGGGAGGACCAATTCAGGTATGTATTTTGTTGCCAGATAAGGGTTTCAGAATGCACATATGATGATTTTAATACAAATTAAATTAAGATTTTACCAAATATTGTATTTGCATGAACGTAGTACACATATAGTCATTATGAAGGCTTCCACAGGTTCAGATATTACAGAATTTAACTATGTTTGTATAAAGTTAAAAAAAATCACTAAAGCATATTGTGTTCTAACTAATTAGAACAAAGTTTCTTCTGTTACTAGAAAATAAACTTAGGAAATAACAGAAAATAATGTTAGTCTATGCAGAGGAGTTACTAAGCTTTTCCAAATGTTATTCTCTACTGATTTATTGAACAAATATTTTTTTCTTCTTTTAAGTCTCGGTTCTCGATCTCGACAGGCATGGTTCAAGAAGCTTCTATACCTACAGTGAGAAAAAGATATTTAGACAGGTTCAACAATGAGGAAAAAAAGACTGTATCACACGCAAAACGTGGCCCATTTCGAAATCTCTTGCCCTTTTATGATAATTTGGATACCTTAAATAGAATGCTATAGAAATAATAACTACAACTCGATATACCTGTAAGATAACATGTAAGGAAAAATTGACAACTACGTACATTCATCGTAAGAAAAAATGTATTTGGACTCTCGTATTTGGACGTATTTGGACCATACTACTCTCGACAGAAATATTTAGGAATCCTTTTGTGTACAAGAGAACTCTGTGTGGATTATTGAAGCAATTCACACCGTGTCAGGCATAAAGAAGCAGCTTGGGAAACAAATTGAATTGAATAACATTGGAACTACTCACTTTAATTTCAAATTACGTGCGGAAGGTAAAAGGTACTGAGACATAGCAAAGCTTGTTGGAAAGCCATGCTCTACCGTTGGATACATCATAAAGAAACATAAAACAGTACAATTATTGGGGATTCCTTTTGGTCAACTAAGGAAACTAACTGCCCGGAATGAAAGCTACATTCTTCATTCTGTGAACAAAACTGAAAGAATTAGTACTAAAGATTTGGGTACTTCACTTGCCTAGGTTATGCAAGTTAATGTTACAGATGTATCGATGTTAACAAAACAAATGGGAATCAGACGAAGTGTAGCCAGAAACAAAACATACATATCAGAAGAAAACAGAAAGAAGTTCTAATTTTCCAAGAAATATCAATATGAGTGCCTGGAATTTTGGAAAAAGTTTTTTTTTTTTTTATGAGACGAAGATAAACTTGTATTGTAGTGATGGATATCAGGATGTGTGGCGAAAGAAAAATGAAGCTTTCAGAATGCAGAACATTGCTTCAACTGGTAAAAATGTTGGAGGGTCTGTTATGATTTGAGGTTGTGCAATTACTATTGGAGTGACCAGTATTCATACCCTGGATACACAGCTAAATCCCATTTTTTTTCAGTGAATTTTGGATTGTTTGTGGTGTAACATTAACTTACATATCATAGACTAATGAAGTAGTCAAACCTTTAGCACTAATTCTTTGAGTTTTGTTAACAGAATGAAGAATGTAGTTTTCATTCCGGGCAGTTAGTTTTCTTGGTTAGCTAGAACGAATTAGATTCCGCAATAATTGCTCTGTTCCGCATGTTTCCTTATGATGTATCCAACGGTAAAGCATGGCTTTCCAACAAGCTTGGCGTGGCTGACGTGGTGTGGATTGCTTGAATGCACTACGTAGACTGCTCTTGTACACAAAAGGATACCTAGAACATTTCTTTCGAGAGTAGTCTGAGGTAGTCCAAATACTTTTTTTTACGATGAATGTACGTAGTCATCACTCTTTCATTGCTTGTTACTTTACAGGTGTATTGAGTGGTAGTTAGTTCTACAGTGTTCTATCTAAGGCATTCAAATTTTCATAGAAGTGCAAGAGATTTGTAAATGGTCCTTGTCTTACTTGTGATAAGTCTCTTTGTTGAACTTGTCCAAATACATTGTTACCCGCTGTATATTTTCCCCCCTATCTATAGGTTGTATTAGAAACTAAAAAACACGGTATTAATGGTAAACAATAATTGCATCCAAACAGCAGTTTCAAGGATATATTTCCTAGTGCAAGTCTACTATTTTTCTGTGAGTTCTTCATGTCGCTTATTTTTCTTGTATATTTTTCTTTTTCTTAACTTATGCTTTTATATGATAAAATCACGATCAATGATCTTTAAACGACAGAAAATGATGTTTCCATTTTTTCTTTTATTCTTTCTTTTCTTTATATTTTACTAAATAATCTTTATCGATTTTATGCATGAAACTCCAGAACCAACAGAAGCAATGCACGAATTAACTCCTTTAGCCAGGGGAGAGGTATTATACGTGATGTAATTTATATAAGTACTGTAGCACATGAGTTTCAGGGAGGAATTTATCAATGAAATAGATTTGCGAAAGGGAGATAAGGTTAGTAGAAGGGTAAAACAGATTACATGTATGATGTACTGTAGAAATAGGAGAACCGACTTGACCTTATCATTTGTCCTCCCCTTCCATTAGGGGAGCCTACTTCAACCTTGGGGGAGCAAGGCCCCCAAAGCCCTTCCGGGATCGGCGCCCTTGCGTGCAGGAACAAAAGAAAGTTGTCGGGGGCAAGGAGGCTTTTCCCTTATACTTATATCAGAATTTGCTAATAGTTGATGATAAGCATTTCTTTACGAGAAAGATGAAATATAATAGCGAACAATTGTGTGTTTGCACAGGAAAACTTTCTAAGTAGCAGGGAGCAGGCGTTAGCCCCCGACTATACTTACTTCTAAATTCAATAATAGTTTAAAGTAAGCGATTTTCTATGAGAAAGGACGAAATACATTAGCAAACAATATGGTGTATACAAGCAGAGGAATCTTTCTTAAGGTGCGAGGCCAGGGCGATTGCTCTCCGACTACTTACATGAAATTTCCCTAACAGTTAAATATAAGCGCTTCTATAAGGAGAGAAGCGAAATATAATAATTAACTCTTGAGGTTCCCCAGAAATTCCGTTATAAGTGTTGCCAGCCCATGCCAAAATATGTCTTACGAAACATGAGGCGCCGTTCCAAAGGTCTTAGTGCAAAGATTCGTGATTAATCTAGTAGTTCAGTGTTGCCAGAGCATTAAAAACTACATATTATTCAAATTTCTTCCATTCAGCTACACCTAGCTGCGCCCAACTTGACATAAATATTATTCGACAGAAGTACTGTGGATTTTCTCGAACCTAATATCTAGCCCTATTTCATCTAGCACCTTTTCTGAAACACCAAATCTATATAGGGGTGAATTCTTATACAGCTCTATTCTAGAATTGGGGACTAAAAACAAAGTTCGTTTTCTTAATTTTTTTCCAGGACAGTATAAACATAGCTTATTTAACATTTCAGCATTATCTTCTTTATTTTCTAATAATTTCTTGAGATATGTGACTGTATGCAATGTTCTTCGATTTTCAAGTGAAATCATTTTGATTTTTTAAAAATCAACATCGAAATTTCCTTTGTATATTAAGTTAGATTCATTTCTGGAAATATTGTCCTTATATTTAAGATATTTAAGGAATTTCTTTTGCACTTTTTCTATTTTAGTATTTAAAATTTTGCAGTTAGGAGACCATACAATATTTGCATATTCGACTTTGGGGCGTACAAGAGTATTATATAGTTTAGTGATTGTTTCAATTTTCCTGAAATTTATTGACATTCTTTTTATAAGCGCTAACATTCTGAATGCTTCGTTAACTTTCTGATTAATATGAAAGTCAAATTTGAGTTTTTCATCAAAAAAACACCCCTAAATCTTTGACATATTTCTTTCCCTCCAAAACCGTATTTCTCAATGTATAGTCATATTGGATTGTTGTTCTAAGCAGAGAGTATGTCATTAAACACCATTTATTTACATTGACTTGTATTTTATTTTCTTTACACCAGTCTAACAATGAATAAATTTAAATAAATTACGAAACGACATAATAAAATTTTATTTGGAAAATGGATGAAAAATATATGGGTATATATATATATATATATATATATATATATATATGTATATATGTATAAGGATTTTATATTAAAATATCCCTATGTATAGTAAGAAGGTACACGTTTGTACAGTAAAATTAAACAAATGTAGGCCTGTATCAGTTCAAAGTGAATGATTGAACTGTACAAAGGTTTGTAGTTCTAGCTGTGTTATTTTAATTATTATTATTTTACTAAATCAAAAGACAATAGTTGTGCATAGGAAATGTGTATATTCATTGTAATTTCTGTAAATTGAATATGTATTGTACTTATTAATTGCCATTTTTGTTGGTGTAAAGTACAATTAAATAAATAAATAAACATTGTGGTGTATACTTTAAGTGTGCCCTCTATCATTACTAGAAGATGTTAAATATCCAATAACGCGACTTAGTGCCATTTGAAAAATGTAAATGTTACACCTGGTTGGCAACACTGACAAACCGGTGACAGTGTGTTTTCACTCCTGATGTCCACCATGTTGCTAGAAACAAATTTCCGCAAAAGGAATTTTCATCCGGTGAGTCGTTTCCGACTTATGATAATTGTTCATTTCTTCCCATTGGTAGGCGTCAAATTTGGGCTCAAAGTTGGAAACTGAAGCGGAATTTCACCCATGCTCATAGGAACTTTTTTACTTCTTTCGATGTCAGGAATAACCTCCAGAAAGTAGCGTCCTTTATTCTGAATCACCGTGGATATATCCTTTATATAACTTCTGTGAATTTCGAGGTTTCGCCGCCCCCCTAGCTCCGCTGCCTCTTGTCGATCGCACCTTAAATGTTGGTAATCTCCGTATCTCACCATTTTCTATCAGATGCACTGTTTGATTAGGGACTCTGCAACAACATTTCGTGACCTTCCCTGCTTAGAGATGTCTTGAGATTTTACTTTTTGGAACGATGGGTTAGGTGCAAAGTTAAATAATGGACCGCTAAGAACGGTGATGATAATTTTCGATTTTATTACAAGTAAATAGTGTTCATGTCAATATGTTAATGACATGACGTATGTTAACTGACAATTCGTAAGTTAATTTTAAAATAAATAATCTTCTCAGCGGAAGCAAAGAAGCAGAAGAAAGACTGAAAGAGCATACAATTATTTTAATTTAGAACATCATGCACTAATAGAGAGAACATGCCTCTCCTTTGGGCGAGAGATGTATTAAGAAAAATGCTCGAAAGACATTGTAATGTGGAGCAGCAGGAGGTATACGATTATCATTATTTTCAATTAAACAATTAGAATGATTTGCCACTTTAAGGAAATAATTGAAACGTCACACAATATTTAAAGTACATACGTGGTTAGCTACTAACTTAAGTATGTAATAAAATTAAAAAAAAAAAAAAAAATCTTGCTCTTTTGTAAGGTGAAACAAGAGAGTGAGTTGTGATCCAGATATCAGAGTAAAATTTAATTAATTTGTTTTTTATCTTCTTCCAAGAAATCAAGACCAAACTTATGAAAAATTAAAAAAGCAGAATTTAGTAATGTGAAACGTTCATTAAAGTTTTCTTTAGTGAAGAAAATAATTAGGGTATAAAAAGGAGGAGAGGAAGACATAGAAAAATTTTCTGTTATGAAACCATCTGGTGAGAGGGGAAAAGAAACCTGATAAAACGAAAATAAATTTAGCAAATAAGACGCAGTTGTGTGAGTAAAACATGTTTATAAGATTTATAATTAAAGAGGGAAAAACTGATCGGTTAACATTAGTCTAATATTTAGTGAAATATTAGAAATTTGTGATTATGTACTTTGTTAACAGCTATAATATTTTTTTTAGAAGAACTGTAATTACCATGTTTTTGCAACAACCCAGCTTAGAAAGTTCTCCTGTTGTTAGTTCCCATGTTTTTGTACCATACTGTTCTAGAAAATTACTGTGTAATTTTGCGTATCTTGTGACTGTTTGTCTTAGAAAACGTCCATGTTAAATGCTAAGTATCCGTAAAAGAATATCTTAAAAGTTCCTTTCTATTTTAAAAACATCCTTAAAATAATTCTGTTAGCTCATGATGAATGTTTGGTTGAGCAAATTTGTTGTAAAACTCTATTGATTTGTTGGCTTTTTCAATTTAATTTCATTAATTTTCTTCTTATAATAATTTCTATTGATTAGTATAAAATAAGATCTTGTTGTGAAATGACCTTTCTCATCTTAATTGTTTACTTAAAACTTGCCCAGTAATTTTATTTGATAAACATAATTGTTTGTCTCAAACTTAATGAGAAATTAAATTTTAAGATTAAAAAATTGATTAGTTTTGATAAACTAACTTTGTTTCATTTATTTACACAAAGTTTGCTTTAAAAAATTAAAATTTGTAATTTACTTATTTAATCCCAAACTTTAATAACTAATCAGTCAATATAGTAATTTAATTTGTTGTTTTTCTTTGAAGAGAATATTTAAGCTTAATTTTTCTTCCGTGGTTAAGTTATTTCCTTATATTGAAAGAGGTTTAATGAATTCCATATGCACATGTACAACTCTTATCCTTTCTTGCATTAATGCCTCCAATCTCTTTAAGATAGCCTTGTTCCTATTGGTGCATTTGTCCTAGAAATATCGCCTTCCTACCATTGTGACCCATTGAGTGCAGTTGAAAAGTATCGCCTTTCTCTCTCTCTCTCCCTGGTGCGCTTCAGCATCCTGACTCTGTGAACAGGTTCTACTAAGAACACTTTGGCTGTTTCAATGAACTGTCGCTCCGAATTCTCAACAAAATGCCACAAAGCATTAACGGATGTCCACCAAAAGTACAAGGTTGCATTTACAACGACCACAAACACGAGAAGAAAAGTTCCTCAATCTTTTGATTGAATGGATGTTGAATGGCTGTGAGTTACCAAGAATGTGCTGATGTTCTGTTTTCTCTTTCTCTCATGATTGTGTCCCTAAAAAAAGACAATTTCCCTTTAAACTTTAACTGTGCTGTTTGAACCATAAGAATTACTTTCATCGCCATTTGTTTAATGGAAAGTTGTAATACAGCGAAAAGAACTTGTTGTTTTGTTTAATCGGCTAGAATTTAAACTACGAAATCAAAGAAACATTTGCGTCGATATAAAATAACACCAACGAAAAGAAACTACAGAATTCGTGATTTTATTTACTGCTAGTGTACCTTAATTAATTCATAGATTTTGTCTTATACATGCAAATATATAATAATTCTTTTTAATGTTGCAGAATAACCAAGGAAACTATTTCTGGTAGATAATAGTATGTGTCGCTAAATCACCTTTAGAAAAATACTAGTGCTGTATATTTTAGAGGAAGGAATAAAATAAAATTAAGTCTGATTTTAACTAATACAAACAAGAATATTCACGAAAAGTTGAGTTGTAAGTTAGTTTAGTTAGCTGAGAAGTTCGAAAAGAGTGATTTAGGTACTTGACTTGGCTTTAGCTTTACTTACACAAGTAATTATAATAGTTAATTAGAACCAAACATGTATAATAACACAACACACTCATGATTCTAGAAATATTTTCTTCTTTCCTTTTTTATTATGCAATGCGTTGAAACTCTATTTTGAACTAAATAATAAAATAATTGTATGACTTTCTAATGAAACTCATATTCTAGTTTCAATGTTTTTGTCATGAAATTCAATCTGAACTACTGCTGTACTGCCAATTAATTTGCTATAGGTCGCATAAAGTCACTTATGAAATTTCTTGTTATTTACTGAAGTTAAAAGTTAACTTCTGACTGATGTTAATTCTATTTGAATGTATTTGCCCACAATTAAAAAATATTTTTGAATCCTTCAGACAATTTGCTTGACTCACAGTGTTGCATGATTGAAGAATGAAATTTTAATAAAATATTTCATGGAATTTCCCCTCCTCTCTTTTACGTGACGTTTTTGAGAATTGAATCTATAGAATATCCAAAACCATTAGTTTTTGAATGTTTGAATTATGAAAACCGATAAATTCTCGACCCTCATTAGTACTTTCTTTCATCTCCCGTGAGATTTAACTATATCTTCGTGAAATAATTTCTCTATTTCATTAGAGAATGCTTAAAACTCTGTGGTGTAAACATTGTTGCAGAACAATATTCTTCGCATATTTTGCGCTTACTAAAATACTGTCTCTCTCTCTCTTCATTCAGTGTACTCGGTCCGTCGGTCGTTCTAGTGTTGATGGTTGAGAACTCTCATTACATTACTTTAACCTAGAAACAAGAATATTAGTCATTTCGACATTTCAAGAAATTTGGCCATATGATATATATTAAATGCATATTCTATTGTTGTTAAAAGTGAATAGATAACACGTACAACTTTGGTAAACTTGATTTTTATATGGGTCAGTATGGTAACTTTGGACTTCGGCCCGTCACGATTCGCCTTTAGCTGTTAAAATCCACACCCATGCCCCTTCCGGCACTCGAAACCTGGACCTTCGAGCCGATGGCCTACCACCGCAGACCTCTCTGCCACCCGGCCGGCAACACATTACCTGTATACGTGAATTCTTCAAAATAATAAAAACAGGAAATGGTATTACGCATTTAGTGGAATTTCGGACGACAAAACTGTAATTGTGGTTATGATGGCCACCTCAACTTCCGTAGAATCGACAAATTTTGAGGACAAGGTTACGAAATACGTTATTTTCAAAATCTGTCGAAACTGAATATAATTTTGGAATTACGAAATATGGTGAGATCACTTCATCACCTCACATATGGTCCTCATTCACATATTTCCACGTTATGCTTTCTGGAGCTGACTTCCTCTGGGTTTACATAGCAGCGGTCTATCTATCTCCCTTAAGCTGGTCTATCTGGTGCCACTGTGTTCTCAGTAAGGTTATCTGTGTGTCTCCACTCATCCTAAGACGGACAAGTTAGAATACACTTTCTCATCAGGTCTATGCATTTCTACAGATTTTTGATCTAATACTAATGCGTATGCTTTCAGCATTTGTCGATATAATGTGTGTCCGTCACCATTTAGAGACCACCTTCTGATGAAAGATTTTAACTTTCTTTGAGCAAATGATTCTATCAAATGGGAAAAAATCATACAGTGTCCTGGGACGATTTGGAATTTTAAGAAAATCAACTTGTTCACCTAGCAAGGATGTGTCCCACTGTCACAGAGACCCCATAAACAGAATCTATACATATAAAAATGGATATATGTAGATGTGTGTGTTGTTTTCCAGCGTAACTTTCGAACCCCCTTGAACAATTTCAACCAAGTTTTGTACATATATTACTTACAATCTCGGAAAAATACTATGTGGGTGAAACACCCGTAGGGTAGGGGGTGACGTAAAAATAATCTAAAACGACCTATATTGGTGTCTAACCCATAGTTTCCGGGGTCGCTGAGATGAATAGTGATACTCCTGACGCCTTTTGAAGTCCAACTTCATCCCCCATCGGCATGCAAGTGAAAACTAAAATGTCCAAAATGACCAAGATTAGTGTCAAACCAATAGTTTTCGGCATTGCTAAGTTAATTGGTGACAGTCCCGATGAAACTTAACCCCAAGTTTAGTCGCTGGCATAATCAAAAGGAGTATCTAAAAATATAATCTGAGGGAAGTTAGCATCGATTTTGTTAGCATCTAATCCAAGATCACAGTTGGCTAATCAAGAGCACCTCTTCAAGATCTCTAAGGATCAGTGTTCCAAGCTAACAAAGATAGTATTTTTGGTAGTTTTGTTGATTTTGCAATGGCTACGATGTACTTGGCCTTAGCCATTTAACTCCCAGAAATTGAAAAAAAAAATGCATTTATTTCTGTACATGTAATAGAATAATAGAACCAGATCTGAAATGTGTCGATCTTTGAAATCTTTGGACCGAGTCACTTGTTCTATGCTTGTGGCCTGGCATGACCCGGTGAACCGGAGGGCAAAGCAGAGTTTTCAATTATTTCCTTGCATTTGAACAGTGTTTCTTGCAGGGGAACCAGGATCCGCAATGTTACGTCCAGAGCACAATAAATGCAACACCGGAAATTCACAGTTCTTTATAGTACCAAGACTGGGTCAATCTATTCTCTGTGTCAATAGAGTCAAGTTTCGGACTGGGTCACCGCGGTTACGTATGTTCGGGTCAGGCCGGATCACTGAAAGTGACCCAGTCTCAGGACTTAACACAACTACCAAAAATATTAGCACAAATCTTAGTAGAAGCTTGCACAAGCAAAACTGAGTCACGGAAGAAATAAAAAATCACTCAACATAGGGAAATTTATGTTGCTATTCAGTTCAAAATCTCCTAACCTTGTGATTAATATCAAGTAAGCTTCAATTTAAAATATACAGAATGGTTATTCTGCCGGAAATACTTCATGGTTGCGAAAGTTAGAGCACTACCCTCTCAGATCAACATACATAGCGAGTGCTTGAAAATAAGGTTTTGACAATCACATACAGGTCAGAATGGAACGCGATAGCCGAAGAATGGAGGAGACGGGATAATGGAAAACTCCACAGACTGCAGTTTGTAGAGTTCACAGTAATTAACATGTACGATGTACATGTACGATTCACTTGATGTAGGAATAACAAAATCACGACAGTTATGTAGCTGGGGAAAAACGAATATTATATTCCATCTTGGTTTGAAAGCCGGAGGTAAAAGGTCCGCTAAGAAGACCGAAACATCATTGGGATGACAATATTACGAGGGAATCTTTGAAAGGTAGGTTACTCATAATGCAAACTTACTTGATATTGCCCAGGATAGAATCCAAGGAGGAAGGCTTGATTTGGAGGCAATGCATTTACGACTTCAGGAACTTATAGAGTTAGTTAAATTAATGCCAGTGGTAAAGAACAAAAGAACGAACAGATACACGTCACACATAAGCATGTTTGAAGAAGATAGTCATCTTATTTACGTCAAGTGCGAAGAACTTCTTTACAGAGATTCCTTACAACACCTTTAACTTCTCGTACTACAAACGTCTTTCTGTTTCTTCATAAAAATATAAATTTTTTTGTTAAAATGTTTGGTTATAACTGCCCTTTTTCTTGCCTTGTTTGGGGTCAAAATTCTGTCCATGACGGACAAAACAGAAGACAAGAATGTACTAGACGCAGATAGCTCTGAAATCTCACGTAAAGAAAGAGTATAAAGTATTACAAGAATATTAAGTGTCAAGAACTTCCAAAGGTTTCTGTATGCAGTGTCCCCCCCTCTCTCTCTGACACACACACACACACACACCCTCTGTAATTTTAATTTGAGTCCCTTTGTGTTTCAAGACGGAAGTCGGTGTCAAAAATACTTTTCAACCTCCACACACAAAGTGTTCGTTTCGACTGTTATGTAAGTTCGTCATAAATACTGACGCAAAACAGGACTTTCATATTTCTCACCCATCCTTGCGGAAGTGAAAAGGGGTTAATGACTTTTAATGATAAGGCAGAAGGAGTTTCTTCAGTAGTAATATTATATATGGTAGTAGGAAGTTCAATGAGATGACGTGAATCATAGCATTCAAGATCTTAGGAAATTTCTCTTTCGAAAAAGAAATTCTGTTCATCTTATGCTACTGGTATTACGTATAGTAAGCGAATATATATTTTTTAAATATTCAATTTAGAATATGTGCGTTGTTCAAGTGTTCATTTTGAGGAATGACATCCCTCGGCAAGCACCCCTTCAGGAAAGAGAAATATATAGGTAATAGCTATGGAATTATACGATCCTGGCACTGTACTGGTGAGACTAAGAAAAGTTGTAAACTCAGTCAGACCGTCAGTCAGACCGGACTATAAAGTCCGTGCGTCCCTAGCAATGACCGGAAATGAGCGATCTTGGACCACGAGGGATTATTTTATATAAAAAAGTGGAAATGCATGGAAAATTTATAATAAATTCAGTGGACAAAACCATGTATGCTCTCTAATAAGAGATATTACTATTCCGGTATCTGCAGTGGCAAGCCTGCTGTAACACCGTCCTGCAAATAACTTTGTCGTCTACTACCTGATCAATAGTAATCTGACCGAGTAGTATCTTCATTTATTTGTTAGAAGTCACTTATTTTGATTCTTGAAAATAACGGAAATCTAAAAAAAATTATTACAGAATTTAGGCAAAATAATTGTTAAGGAACTCAATGATATGAGTGTTTTAAAGAATTAATTTATAGCTCAGACATGGTATTATCAGAAAATTATGATGTCATAATTTGGACAGCCTAATATCCTAGTTCAACTAATAAACAAATCCTTTAAAAGACTTATCACTTTATCTTATAGGGTTCAAAAAACACTATCTTGCTCCTTCCAATAATTAAAATGTGCATTTTATCTTTCTGTAAATAAAGATCACCCAATTACTACCCAATTTGTGAGATTTATTAAATAAAGGATAGGATATAATAAATAAAGTTGATACTCTTAGCCTATCCAAGAGTTTCTAAATTCCTTCTCCTTTCTACCCAACTTCCCTTCCCAAATAGAGGGTACACCCTTCCAGGAGTTCTAGCTTAGGCTAGCAAAAAAAGAAAGAAATCAGGAGACAAGAAACTTTAAAGCGATGTTATATTGAAATAGATTCCAGTATGTAGGGAAGCCATTTAGCAATACATAGGGTCACAACAGCAATAACAGCAATATAAAATCGTACCTTAATCAATACGACATTGTCGTTATAACTATATTTATAGTTACCACAACAATACTGTATGGTACCCTAGGTCAGTTTCTAACAATATATATAGTTGTTGTGACTATATTACATAGTATAGTAATTCCCACATTAGTAATTCAACTATGCATTGTTGTATAATTATCTATAATGCTAACAAGACATCTTGCTAATTTAACATGAAACAGAAATTTTACCATAAAATATTGTTCACAGCATTGTATTTATGACAGTACACCTAACCATATGTATTGTAATAATGACAATACACGATTAGCGTGACTTGTATTTGAAACCCATAGTATGGCTGTCCCAATTTCAACTACGATAAATAGGATTTTATAGTTAGTTTAACCATATTATTTTTTGAGTGGATGTACATATTTCTTAAATTAAATCTACAGTTAATGGACTTGTTTAGAAGGTTAAAAAGTGTGTGTTAACTTTACATTTTTGCATACTTTTGAATTTAGTAGCTCTCTTTCTTGTATTATTTTTTGTGCATATTTACTATTTAAATACTATTTCATGATTTGAACACTATTTTCTTATGTTCTAAAAGCATTTGCAGTTCAGTTTACTTACGCTTTGTGCCTGTATGTGAATGTTTGGCGTTTCAGTTTCTCACAAGTACTCCATATTTTTTGTCAATAAACGATAAAAACTTCGGTATTTTTTTATATTGTGCTGATATTTTACATATGGTTGGAATTGTCTTAGTTTGAATAGAACGTCCTGAGTAAGTGAAGAATGTAAGGTAATATTACTACCAAGTGTTGTTAAAGTTAACAACCACCTCAGAAAATAGAAACTCGTCAATACTAAAATTAAAGATAGACTTTTAAAGATATCAATAAAAGCATGATTAGTGGCGAGAAAGGAGTCGCCATACTTAATCTTGGTTGTAGTATAAAATACCGTTCTCTCGGCCCTGTACTCACCTGCAACTCAGGGAAAGCTGTGTGCGCTTGCGTTTGTTATGTCCATTCTATCAGGGTATCAGAATCTCATTCGTATATGAACAGCGTTTACTCATCAACACATTTCCCTGTTGTAATACGTTCTTGTGAAGTTTTTAACATTCAGCCACAATTTCCCAAACGGCTTTAACCGCCTGTCTGTGTAGGCCACCCAACCAGCTGTATAATCAAGTGTGTTGCATACCCTTTCAGGCGGACAATGTTGGGATTCTACATGTGGAGAAGTTTGTAAGTGTGAAGCAAAGGGTCAAGGTCATCTTTCATTTTTATGAATGAAGTATGGGACCATAAGCCTTTCAACAATGTTTTATACTAACTATATATTTTATATGAAACAACCTTTGACATTATTTAGAACAATGTGTTATGACATTTCTTTTTAGCCTTGCAACTTTCAAAATTTAGAGAATCACCATGAGGGTATTTCAAAAACAATTTAGCCACATGAAGTTCTGGGTGATTTAATTTTCCTCTGTATATCGTTATAATTTGGGTTATAGTCTCATCAGCACGTGTGGGAAAGTATCTGACAAAATTCACTATGCATATACGTGAATACCTCCCAAATGATGCAGAAGTCTAAGTCTACTAGCACCGGTATCTGAATTCATATTTATCGTGGCCCATAATGAGTTAACTGACATTTTTTCTATACACATTCGAAGTTTTGTTACATAACGTTCTGTGTACTGTTATTTTGGAAACGCATAACAGCCATTCCAGTTGTCACAGATATTGCGTTTTCTCTCTATTTCAAACTGTCTAATTTTAGGTAAAAGATTTTTTAAAAAAGATGTTTATAAGTACAGCTGATGTAAAAGATGAGTATCTTCCTACAGAGGAAATTTTGTTGACTAAAATGTATTATTATAGAGAGAATTAATGAAAAATGTTGTGTCAAGGATGTACCAAAATATGTGAAGCCAGTTCATAGGTTATTAAAATGCTGGCCTTTGTCTTACCAACAAAATAAATCTGTCATTTGGTGATTAAACAAGAAAGCTTATGGAGTTTGCTGGTGGCTGTGATGTTCTCCATGTCACTAGACTGCATTCATCATATATGTTACGTACGCTGTGAGGATTTGATACGCCATATAATACTTTCCGTGTATGGTTGTATGAAAATCAGAGACATTTTTAATGAGATATGCAATTTGAATTTTTTTAATAGCTTCTTTTTTTTCATTCATAAGGCCTGCTTTAGTCTCTTTATACTTGTACTGTTACTAGAAACCGTATTTTGTTTTTCAATTTTTCAATTCAACACTTCTCTGTTCTAATTACCTTTCTACAACTTTTTCTTGAATAATTGCTTAAAATTTGAATTGAGAAACGTTCTATGATTTTAGTCCTATTTGTACGAACAATGACGTTAAAAACAGACCCTTTTAGTGAAATATTCTTTTTTATGCTGATCTTAATTTAACCCGAGTTTATTTCGCTTGAAATCTACAATTGCCTCTCATCAAACATAACCTACATTTTAAAAAATAAGTGAGAGGGCTTCCATGTTCACTGTTGTTTATTCGTTGAAGGGGTAAATAACATTGCCAGGAGAAAAGAATAGGAATTGAGCCTGGTCGTAAAATGAGCTGTGGTAGATATAAAGAAATAATATAACTTTAAAAGTGTGGTAGATATAACCTTGACGTTTCTCACAGAACAAGGCCAATTTTTAAATTTTTATTCAGTGCACAGTTTCATTTGTACTAAGGATTTTGCATTTACCCTGTACTATAAACGTAGTTTAAACGAAGGAAATGTCGCTGCAATTCTGTGTGAAAGAGAAAAGTAGCTAAAATATTATGTAATATAATTTCCACCGGCAAATTTGACAAATTATCCAGTATTCTTATTTTATGACATATTGGAATGTTGTTTTGATATTTCTTTGAGTTATTTCTTCTTTATTGTTGAAGAAGAAACTTGAAATGCTTCGTCGTCAAAACAAAGAAAGAAGAAGTACAACAGTTCTTGCTAACATTTCCATCTGTATTTTTATTTATTCTTTTCTCATGAACCAACTAAAAATGTTAGTTTGAAAAGGGAGGAAAAGATATCAATATATTTCAGACAGATTAATTGCAGTCTGTAGGGAGCACCAGTTCTTGTAAAGATGTAGATATTTTAGAAATATTCAGAACATTGTGAATGTGTATTTGATTATTATGGCTTAAATATTAAAGGTGATAAACCACAACAAACACTTGCTTATAATAATAATGCTCATATTTCTTGGCTTGTTTGTTCTAGATCAATGGTTTCCAACCTTTTTAACTTGCATATTCCTTGGCAATGTACCGTTCTTGTTACCAAAATTATTTATAAATAGATTATTGTCAGTAACAAGGTTAAGGAAAGCAATGGAATAATAAGATGAGGAGACGGTGGTACATATGCAGCAGAATTCAATCAGCAAATTTCGTAGTTGAGTTCCTGACAACCGGACAGGAAAAAAATAAGTTATCTTTCGTTCTTGAGATGCAGTGTTTCCACCTTGGAACCGAAAATCAAATTCTTACTACGGTAAATAAAATGAATATTTCTCGATAAGTTATAAACAATACATTAAAGTCGAGTGATGTTTATGGAAGTTAATTTGTATGAAAGTGGCAGATATTGGAAGTTAAAATGTGAAGTCATCGATTTAATAGTGTTACCAACCTGATAGTAAGGTCACTATTTCTTATGTCAGTCATAGTTGCTGTAAAAATATTTTGTAAAAGTTTTACAATTCAACTTTTTTTCTGAAATCAACTTTCGATATCTCCAAAGCTACACTGCTTCATTTAAATATCTCAAAGTTTATTTACTGTATATGATATCGAATGGTCTTACTTAGTGCCATTTAATAATCTCCTAAATTTTAACTTAAACAATTAATGCTCACAAAGATTTATTTGTGTGATTTAATATGGCAAAACAATAAGAACAGTCAGTCTGTAACGTCAATGAGCATCTTGAGAAGAGCAGAACTTCGGTTTTCAGTTCAACGACCTCAATCTATTTGACTGTTTCCAAGATGGCAGCACCACAATATTTATTCATTGTACTTTTACAGAACATGCACTTCTGTGAAATGTATATAATATATCGCACTCACACTTTTACTAATTTCTTCACTTTTACTTCCGATGCATCTATCAATATCCAACTTGACTCTAAGACCTTTCTCCACAAAACTTTGTCATTAAAATGAATAAAATAATAATGCCACGGAAATATTATTTAAAAATGCTCTCAAAGCGAAAAAATAATCTTTATCACATACACTTTTCTGAACAAGTTTCAACGGTAACATTTTTAAAAGCATCGGACACAAATTTATCAAACCTTCTTACATTTATAAAACCATAAATGTCTGTTCGAAATATTACATTTTTTTACTAAAAAAAATGTACTTCTAAAGGCATGAGAAAATATGATTTTTACCTTTTTATTTCATGTTTTAAGAATTATTTTCTATAATAATTTAGCTTTCGTTCAAAATTGCCAGAATTATTCGTGGTAATGCAATATTATAGACTTTTATAATTCTATAGACCACCTCATCTGAATTCACCACTCTTCTACTTTCTTGACTTTCCCTTTGTCCCTCAGCTGTTCTGTTAATTTAGTTTTCCAACCTCTGTAGCATGTTGCTCCCACAGCCCAGGACAGGCCCAAGCTTCACCTCCTTCTTGTCAATCTTCGGGAAATCTTTCAATTTGGGCAATCTGCCCTCTTCGTTTACAAACTTTATGAATCTTCTTCTCTTGCAATCTTACACTATACCCTTCCTTATATCTTGTTCATCTTCATTTTATCATATTTCTTCATATCCACCATCATTTAGCTCCTTTAGTTTTTTTCTCATACCATTGTTTATCCATCACTACCACTGTACCTCCTTTATCCGCTTGTTCTATCCTCCTTTATCAGGAATGTCTTTTCTTCCTTTAATGCTCATCATTCATCTCCTTTCCTCTTCAGTATTGTTGGGTCTGTTTATCCTAAATACATTTCTAACCAACACTGCCACCTTCTTCCTTGTCATCTTCCTTACCTCTTTATCTTCAATCTCAATCAGGGCTTCCAATAGACCATCTCGTCAATAACCACCTTTTGCTTTGCCACTTTAAACTTATACCCTAAACTTAGAAATTGTTCTTCCTCCTTTATCTCAGCTTCAACTAACACCATTCCTCTTCTACAGTCTGCTTACTTTCCTTCTTCCTCCTTCCAATCAATCTGCTTCTCTTTTTCCTTAAGTCTGCATTTCACTTGTTCTCTTAACATCTCTTCCTATTTCCCAAGTGCTATGATTGCCATTTCTATTATTGTGTTCTAGGTTATAACTCTCTGACTAAGTTTATTTGTTGAATTCTCAACTTGACATTTTCTCTATTAACAGATATCATGTAGAAGGAATTACAGTAAAATGAAAATTAGAGATGGGTCGATACCAGAATTTTTCGATACTCGATACCAGATACCGATACTTATTTCTGACCTTCGATACTCGATACTTTCTGCAACATTACAATGCAGATGATACATATGTAATTAAAAGTATCATTTAAATTAGAGACGGGACGAAATAAGAATTTCTCGATACTAATTTCTGACCTTCGGTACGTGGTACTTTCTTCAGCATTGTTCTACCCCGCACAGCAGGTACATTCTAGGAATATAATAAAAATATCCCCAAAGATATTCTTGGTATGTGCGTAGAATATTCTACGAATGACCAGGATGAGAGCATATCCTAAAAATATTCCTGGCGATATCCCAAGTATTTTTACGAATATGTCTTGCAGATATTCTCAGAACATTCCTCAGACTCCAACTTAGAATATTCTCTTAATATTCAAAAAAGTATATCCTTATTTGATCCCAAATATTCTTGGATTTTGTACCCATATTGTGGATCTAAATAGGATATCCCTGGAAAATATAAATGATACATTTCTAATCAAAAGTAACTTATAAATATAATGTTTTCTATCGTGTAACTCTTCTACTGTATTATCTTATTTTTTCTTAAATATGTACAGTAATTCTGCATAATTTGATCTTAAATATGCGATTCTTTACCACTTTGTTTTACAGAAGAGTGCAAGGTGTCTTTTTAAATTTTGAAACTGTTAATACTTCTTTCTCTAGGGTATATCAAACTATAAGAAAACAAACAATACCACCTAAAAATACTTTTCAATGACTGGATGTTATAGGTTTTTGTTAAGTTGGCATTTGTCACGCTCTCTCTCTCTCTCTCTCTTCTCTCTCTCACACATATACACACACATTGACACACCGAAAATATTAAGAAATCAAGTGTATGGTGTTTATAAACGTCACTTAGGGGTCGACGGTTGTTTTGTAGTTTCAATCCTCACAAAAGCAGCTTTGTATCATTCATGGGTAGGTTCTTTCCCTTCTATTTTTCACGCACATTTGATCGATAGTACAAATTGTATGTCTTCTCATTCTATGTCGGTATGTAGGTATCTGTGTGTGTGTGTGTGTGGGGACTGGATATCCATAAGGAATTGTGAATTACGGAAGGAACGTCGTTTTACAGACCCCGAAAGCCAAGGAACAGGGAAATTGACAATGAAGAAAGAATTCAACCACTTTCCGTGAAACTCGAGACTAGGAGCTTCATTTAGGTCCAGTAGAGATCATGCCAGGCTTCGAAGACCTAACGGATAATAAAATTTCTCACCAACCGATCTTTTATTTTCAGTGGACGTCTCCCCAACACATGAAACTTCCTTCATAGTATTTTTCTTTTGAACACTCAAGAATCTTTTCGATGCAGTATTATATTCAGAGAAAGTATATTGCTGTTCGTATTTTGCTTACTCTGCGTATTTTGTTTAACATAACGCAAAGTGAGTGCGAAAAAAAGCAAATATAGAGGAGGTGAGGGATGTAAAATCGGACACTTTCCTGTCTCGATCTTTTAGTGTGTGAAAGAATGCTTTCGTTCAGTACTCAATAATTCTTAAGCCGTTATGAATTTCTTCTACACTTTCAGAATTTTATATCTCAACAACTAGAGATGGGTTGACACCAGAATTCATCGATACCAAATACTTATTTCTAACCTTCGATACTCGATATTCGATATTTCATACTTTTTTCACAATGTTTTTCAATGTTTTAAATAATACATACATTAATTAAAATTAAAACGTTATTGTATTGTTTTCCTATAACTTTAAATTTAACTTTGTCCTGAGTCATAGATGCCTAAAGGCCATAAACAAAATTCAAATTCAAGCAGCTTTAAGATGTAAGTTATAGACATAACGTTCTACCATGCGATTGTTTTCAGAGAAAATAATTAGTGTCAAAAATTTCAAAGTATGGAAAAAGTATTGACTTCACTAGATGGAATATCGATCGATACCGATACTTTGCAAGTATTGGTGGTATCGAGGTATCGAAAATATCGAAAACCCATCCCTAATGAAAATCACTGTCTACTAATACTAGAATAGATTTTATAATTTAAATTTTCATAGTAAACATTCGGAGTTTTAAGTATATATTTTCAATATAAATTTTAAATTCAAACAAATAAAGAAAGTAATGAGATATGGCTTTCGCAAAACACAAATATAACCTTGATCCAAATAGACAAATAAATTAGTATGATTTTTTAACATGAACAAAAAACAGCTAGACATAACACCTAAATAATAATAATAATAATAATAATAATAATAATGTAGTAAAGAATATTCTAAGATTCTATTTTTTTTAAATCACAAAAGTGGAACTGTTTTTAAGATATCAGATTCAAAGGGACGACAAATATAGTCTGTCCTCGCAATATTCAGGAAAATACCCTCTTCACGTTGGTTTGGATTTTAGCTGTAACGAATCAAATACATTTCCACAGTATTTTGTTTGACAGTTTGTTGTAACAAAGAATGCAATTGACGAGAAAATGGAAACAGGTAGACACAATCACTCTTTAGAAGTGTTAGAAGCTCGTCATGTGCTTGTTTTAGCAGCAAGCTGCGAATATGTTTTACAACCAGGCACCACAGGAGGTTTAGAATTCTTGCGATCACCCTCTGCAAAGCTACATTTCGATCAGATATATGGCGCTTTAGTATCTGAGTAACTTCTTCAATATGCTCTGCCGTGCTATATAATTCCGCTGTTGCTTTTTGAAGAGCAACAGTTAAAAGCTCAAACGGAAATCATTGGCAATAGTATGCAAAAAAATGTGCAATTGGTGGCACATCCTAAATACACTGCTCGCCATTAAAATGCAACAGCAAGAAGGAGAGAATAGCACAGCCCTAAATTTGACAGATAGATAACGCAAGGTACAAGTAACAAATAATTTAACTTTCCACTCTATGCGATGCATGACAATGTGGCAAGAAGAGAACTGCCAAACGTCAGTAGCCTGTGAGCCCATCATGGGTGTTCAGAACGGCTGCAACACGATGAGACATAGAGAGGATGAGTCCTCCTGAGGTATGGCAAGCCATGCGTCTTCGACACGATGACACAGCTCATCAACTGTAGGTGGGGAGGTCGCTGGCATGAGAGGCGTTGTGGAATCATGAACCAGACGTGTTCAATCGACGAGAGATCAGATGAACATACTGGCCAAGGAATCAGCAGGACATTGTGTCCAGCCAGGAAGGCTAAGACATCACGTGCCACACGCGGACGCGGGCTATCCTGTTGGAATGTGATCCTGGCAGGGCCTGCACTAAAGGGACCACAACCGGGCTTAACATATTGTCGATGTACCGTTGGCTGGTCACATATCCATCAATGCGCAGGAGACACGAACGGGCACAGAATCCAATGGTACCCCACACCCTAGTGCCGACCGTCGTGGCGATGCAAAACGCAGGCGTCAGCCAGCCTAATTCCACGATATCGCCAAATACGTAAGCGGTCCTCATAATGATGCAGACAGACTCGGGATTGGTCTGAAAAGAGGATGTCCTGCCATTCGACTCCCCATGTGCGACGTTCGCGATAGCATTGTAGTCGCTTATACCTATGTTGTGTTGTCAGTGGAGGCAGCAGTACTGGGCGCCGTGGAAACATGCCCGATGTAGAACTGTCGTGGAGATACTGGGCGCTGTGCAACATCCGCCTGTGCGTACTCCAGTGTTTGGGATGTGGCAATTTGATCTGCATCCGCGGCCTGTGATATGGCGCGGTCGTTGGGATCCGGCATGTCGTTGCTTAGTGCCTTCGTGAAGCCATCGAGTTCATATGCACTGCACTATGGACGCAGCCCGTCCAATAGGGGCACCAATGTCGCGTAAGGATAAACCGAACTCCCGACATGCCACAATTCTTCCGTGATCAAAGGTGGAAACCAGTTGGCAGGGCCGTCTCATTCGACAAGGAGCCATTTTTCGACCCTATACGCACACTCACGTCACACCAGCAGTCGTCTACCACTGCACTGTGACTCTCTGTCGTGGCTCCGATTGCTGTTCCTAAATGGCATACCCGTCACGGAGCTGTCGTGCTAATCAGTTGTTCACTCCATGATCATTCCATGCTCTACATATTCTGGAAATTTTACATTAATCCCATGCCCCCCCTCTTCTTGGTGTTGCACTTCTAATATCGAGCAGTGTATTTTTCATTTGACATGAAGGAAAAAAGCGAGACTGTCCAGACTTTCGGGATTGTCCAGAAAACTGACAACTGTATTCATTCTGAATTATTACTTTCTTATTTCAAAATTTATTTTCTTAAGTAAAAATTTCATTTTCATTTTGTCCTACGTGTATTAAAACACAATTGCTCATAAAAAATCAAATTGAAAGAGAAGCGAGTTCTTTTCGTCAGCTTTTGAAGTGTTTGGGACCTTTCCGTAGTTATTGTCACTAATACATTGGCACATTAGTTTATATCGATGGGTGGGATTAAATTAAGACCTAAAATTTGCATGTTCCTGTCACTTGATGCGTTCCATAATTGTTTACGTTAAGTGGGTGTGGATTACGAGTACTTACATTGGGACTTCTTATGTTGTAGTTGTGCGTGCGTGTCGGTTTTGTGGATGTGATAATTTATGTATGCGTGTATTCGTAGCAGAGGACACCAGGCACTACGCACAACTGATAAAATAGTATTATCTAACAAGAACGAAAGGCCAAAACATGGACTAATCTCAAGTGGAAATGTCAGTGGACGGAAAATCGATTGTGCCTTAGAAACCTTTGAAACCAAGCCAAAGAAGGGGAGGAAAATTTTCTATAAAGAAACTGAAAGGAAAAACACATAAACAGTTCACACGTATGCATCCTACTTGGCTTGATCATGTTACTTCTCTTTAACAGAAAACTCTCTCATCAGTGTTGCAAACCTAAGCACTGTGACACTACGTTTCACTTAAGATAAAGATTTTTTTCTGCTCCCAGAGTTGTTTTGTTGAATCAAATGTTTAATAGGTAAAATATTTCATTAGTCGATACTTTAATCTTTCAGGTAGCTTGTCTGTACTACATTTCTTTTTTCCGATTTTTGTAGTGTAATACAGGGTACTCACAAAAAGTGGTGGGGTTTCCTAAGTGAGTAACAGTTATTCATTATCGTACGTGGATGAAACTTGAAAGAGCAGCTATCCATATTTTAGATGCGTTACAGTTTAATTTAAGCAAGGCAGTTTCCTAAATAGTGAGTCAATAGAACACATTTCTTGTGTTCTGTTTCGAGGTGTACAGCTCTGTTGTTACAGTGCAAAGTGAGGCTCGTGCTGGGTCTCAGAAGATCCCACACTCCTCAATATAAAAACCACATTCATTCTCTGAATAGACGGATCTCCCCTGACCCCACCCCGTAGCTGCGAGTACTCCTCTCTGGCGTTCTTTCACAGCGTTGGATTGGGCGTGCTACAGATGACGACGGGAACTACATTCGGTTCGCCAGAACTTTCACCAGGCTTTTTTTTTCTTTTTAGGTTTGTTAAAGGCATAGTTTACGTACCACTATCACGCACATCCCTGGAGGATCTTCATCGCAATATAGCACGTGTACTACAGATCATAACACTTCGTCGGATATGGCAGTAATTGGTTATCCTGTGGATTAGTAACGCGTGACAAAAGGTGCACATATTCAAGCGCTGTAAGAAGTAACGGATTCAAAAGTTGGACAACTAGGGTTGCGCGATTTCTGAATTTCGAAATCACTGACAAATCAGAAAGCCTAAGATAAATCGAAAAATCGATATTTTATGTCTAAAAATCGTTGAAAATCGAATAAAACTCGTATCGAAAAACTGTTTGAAATTAAGTATCGTTCATGTTGAAATATCTTTGCAATTCGAAAATCGTTTATATTGTAGAAATTCCGTCGGAAGTCGAAAATTATCCATATGCAAATATGGTGCAATGTTCACAAATTCTTGGTGCGCCATATGAAGTTATTTTAGAGAAAATCGAATTGAAAATTTCCTTGCTCGATAGCACGTTGTTCAAATTGTAGTTTATTCATGAGCCGTTGCAACAGAGAGAACAGTGTGCCCGGCTCACATTTAGTTGGGCGTGTGCTTAAATCTTCTAAGAAGCTCTTCTTTTGACTTACGTTTCTTCTCATGTAAAGACACCAGCACTAAATTTAGCAGCCATTAATGCTTATATTTGTTTTAAGGTTACAAAAAACATTGACTAGCCCTTCGAAGTATGTATGCTTGGGATTGAATATTGTCCCAGATAGCATGCCAGATTACAACAAGTTAGTCAGGCACTTGCTTTGAGCTTGTGAAATCTAGTATTGTGCTGAACTTGATAAACAAGTATGAGACAAACTTGTTCGAACAACATAAGCGACTTGTTTGAACAACATTGTTGCTGGTTGTCATAACTAAATTCCAACTGTTGGAACAACCAGCTATGCGAGGAAGCTTGTTATACTTGAAACTTATTTGAATTTTATTTCCTTGCACTCCCACTATCGTCTCAGCGCGCTGAAGTCGCATCACGTGCCAGGGATGTTTTGCCGTAAGCTAAACTACGCCATCTCCCACCATTTACTACATCCATCTCTTTTTATCTGATAAAGTACTGTAAGTACTATATCAATAGAGCTTGGGGAGCGAACTAGGTCGAGTTATTCCGTGATGTAGCATCAGATCAGTGTGCTAGTAGTCCTTGGTTCGATTTCCGCCCACGTTAACGTTTTTAATTTTTCAAGGAAGAATATTATTTCTTTTCTCTCTCTGCTTTCAACAAAATGTTATACTTTTTTCTTGCTAACCCGAATTCTCTGGAATAAATAAGGCAAAGTCAGGTTAGACATTTTAATTATACGCGAAGAAAACAATAAGCAATTTAAACAGTTCAACTAATTCACGGATATCAGGTTACATTTTTTTATTAACACACATTATTCCTGCCATGTGCTGATTCTTCCTCTGCACTTACAGTTGCATCTGTTTAGGTCCAGGAGTTGCCAGACGTTTAACTAGGAGATATGGCCGTGAAAATGTCTAAGCTTTATTGGGAAAATAACAGGTGCTACGTAAAGCTACTAGGCGCTCCGTGATTAAAGTTATTATGTAAAAAAAACAACAACAAAAAAAAAAAACACTCTTTATGCCACTACATTCCGACTCTGAGTTCTTGAAGTGCATAATGAACGTTTTATTTCAACACATGCCCTCGTTGCGTAGTGGTTAAAGCGGCAGACTGCCAATCTGAAGGTTTAAGGTTCAAATCAAACCGCAGAGAAATGAGAACAATATCTATTATGGCTCAAGACGAGAGAAAAAGACGAATAATGAAATAATAAAAGGATGTCATCAAGATATTTTTTAAAAAAATCTGTTGTAAAAATACATGTACTTCCGTTTGATAAAATAATGAATTTCACTTACTATTGGAGACACTGCTAACACAGGCCTGAAGTATCCTTGATATGAGAAATTCGTAATGTGTTCCATGAAACAGTCTTAATGCAGTAAGTGCGAATGCTTGAATCCCGCATGTAGCCGCCTGCTTGTCGTTCTTGTCTTGTCATTACTATTTCAACCTTGATTCTTGTAAACTAAAATATTTACATTTATCTGACTTTGTTGTTCAAACTTTTCTAGTTCGGTTTGGTCATACCTGTCAAAGAATTCTTGATTCATTTTGCAGTCAGGCCAAGTTGCTAAGTGGGTATTCAGTGGAAGTTGTTAATGTAATTATGCATAATCCTGAATGATAATTTCTTTGTAGAAGCATGTAATGTAAATTAGACCTTCAACTGAGGTCTGAGGTATCCAAATTCCATCCAGTCTTCGGCGGACGAACATAATTATGGAGATTAAAAGGAGGTAAAGATACCAAAAGTAACCAAGTTAATAATCAATGCTACGCACATCTGTGGCATACTACGAAAACCTCGTAAAACATGGGTGACACGTCACCTAACAGACACTAGTGCAATTTAGTAGGAGGATAGAGCATTCAGTATTCTTATTAAAGGATTAAGGTAATCACTTTTATTTAACATGTTAACGAAAGGTGCGTGATATTGTAACAAAACATTAACATGTAGTGAATGCTAACTGAATTAACGGTGCTTAACTCACCCGTATGATATCCATGTGAACAAAATCAAACTTCCAATATTCTTTCACTCCGAAAATTCAGACAAATATATCAAACCCGATATTTTTAATAAACATATCAGTTTTAATAAAACACTATGCATTGAAATGTATCGATAATCCCGATAATGAGTATAATGGTCTGCTGTGGGGGTTCCCTGATTAGGTTTCCGATAGTCCCATACACTGCAAAAAATAGCTGTGTTAATTCAACACAATACGGTGTCCCAGCGTGACTGCCACTTTTTGTGTGTTAAATCAACACAAAACACGGTGTTGATTTCGGTACTGGGAGAAAAAAAAGTTACGGCTGTAGCGAGATTTGAACATGGGTTGTTCAGTTAGAAGTCGAGCGTCTTACCGCCTTAGCTAAATAGTCAGACAGAAAAGGTACTAGATGCAAACGATATTTAATGAACAACATTTGAATTAAACGACTACACTATATATTTAAACAGTGTATACGATCAAATATATGTTGCTGAATCCCCAAAACTAACTAAGTTACTTGCACGACTTATCCCATGGTTTAATCTCTTCCTATTTGTCAATTGAGACCCAGAATTCCCATTCATTGAGAATATTCTATTTCTATGAAAGCAAGCGAGATGGCGACAGCCAAGCACTTAAGCAGCATTCCTGATTTCTTATCGTAACAACATGTGAAATGCTGCGCTTGCTTTCATAGAAGTGGAACATATTCTCAGTAAATGGGGATTGTGATCCCTAATTGACCAATGAAAAAGTTATTAAACCATGGCATAAGTCGCGAGAGTAACTTTGTGTTTGAGGTTCAGCAAGATTTTTTTATCCTCTATATTGTTTCAATCTAGTACTCTTTTTGTCTGACGATTTAGCGAATTCGATAAGACGCTCGACTTCTACCTGGGCAACCCATGTTCAAATCTAGTTGCGGCCGTAACTCATTTTTTTTCTCCCAGTACCGAAATCAACACAGTGTGTTGTGTTGATTTAACACACAAAAGTGGTAGTCACGCTAGGACACCGCATTGTATTGAATTAACACAGGTATTTTTTACTGTGTACAGGCGCTTCGAAAAATGGGGAAATCGGAAGTTAATTTCGAATACATAAGAAAATCCTGAAGAAAGACCACTCCCTCTTCCCTTACTTTCGATATTAATTAACGCGCTTTATTTAGCCATAGAACAGCTCACTAAACCTACACACTCTTAACACAAAATTACGAGATATATATAAACGTGTACGACTCTAATTCTGACTAGCGAAGAGCTGAAGAGCCTCCTTTTCAAGTTCACCCCTAGGGGTACAAAATGAGAAAACAGTTAGTCACCAAGAAGAACACAACGTACATCGTACACATAATCACCGTGGCTGCTTCACATAGAAAATACTCAATGTCCCAGCAATAATTCAAAATAAATAGCGTATTGAGCCAAAAGTTAACAGCACTTTTTATCCAAATTTCAACTCCGGAAAATTAGGATGCAGCTTAAATTCACTATATTGCTTATGTCTCATTTTTAAACAAAGTAACATTACAGCTAAATTAAAGAAGGTTTTTCTTTACTGTTCTCCAAGAGAGCCATGAAAGCCAATTCTTGGGACAAGTAACTCATGAAATGAAGGATAAACTTGCTCTACAAAGGACAGATCTTGTCGTAACACCAGGGGCCTGACTTCAAAACTACAGGTGTCGTTAAAGAATCGGTGCAAAGCGCTGCGAAAACAGTATTCAGATTGGCTTCTGGAAGCGGATCATGCCATCACAGAGGCTGGTAAAATTAAGAGGTCATCAGTCACCCTTTTATGCGAGTGAATTCTCTTTTCATGATTCACAATATCATCCAAGTCCATCAGCAAAGGATTCAAAAATGCTGTGTGCTGGATGAAAACGAAGACGACGTGCTATGGAATGGAAGTGAAGAGAATGTTGAAATGAGTATCGATAGTGAAGTGAGCAATGACAACACCTCGGTTGAGAATAATAAGGTTCTAACTAACATTAAAATCCTATGCAGTTAGAACGTTATAGTTCTCAGCTGACGAACAATGAATAAGGCAATAGAAATATGTTAACTTACGGACGGTAGACTCTGTGTTAAGAGAAAATCTTTACCTGTTAATAATGATTGATGTCTCATTTTTAACCCTGCCTAACAAGAAAATGTTTGTATGGTAATTTTTCTTCCCTCAGTCTCTTTGCTTATTGTCTTTTTCTTTTTCCCCTCGAATTTTAAGGGTACGGCTTATATCCAGGTGCTGTTATTTTCGGACCAACACGGTCCTATAAAATAAATCCAATATTCTCATACCATTAATATCATTATAAACAACAGAAGTAGTAATTATTGTTACGTCTTGTACATAGTATAACAGCCGGCGCTTTGCATTCTTAGTGTGCTTTCAAATCATCAGCTAATGAATACGTGCTTGATCAACATTTAAGAATATACTTTCCTTTTGGTCACAGAATTCTGATGCATACTCGTACCACGCATAGCGTTACATGGTTGAAAACAACTGGGGATGGTGAATTATAGAATGTTTTTTAACGTAGTGCCTTTGGTTTTGATTAGGACATTTTCAAATAAAACATGAGGTGTTTTGTAAATGTTTTATGCATTCTTTTACTTGTGTATGAAAGAAGACAGGTTCAATTCTAATAACAGTTTGAATAAAATCGATAAGGGTTATGTTGTATGCTTTTCTCCTAAGTTATGGGAAAGAAAAATACAGTAAAATTCGGTTATAACGATAACCTGAAAAATTGTGTCGTTATAACTGAGTGTTGTTGGAACCGAGTTTATAATATCAGTCGTGTAAGATGAAAAAAATGGTGCAGTACGAACTTTATTAGGCCTAGCTTAGATAGTATTTTCTTTAAAGCTTCGCATTAACAGTGGAAAGTGGATGGTGAGTGGATGGCGACATCGAGTACAGTACCGGTACTTTATTAAGGTTCGGCCGTGTAAGATGGTTAAAGATGGTATAACGTAAAATAGAGTACTGTGTAAAATTCCATGGAACAACATTAAAATGACTAAATTCATGACAAAAATCAGCTTTCCAATTTCCATTCTCAATTTCATGTATAACTTTAACTTTTTCTTCCAAAGTTAAAGCTTTTCTTTTTGTAGCTAGTGAAGGTAGTACTACAGACCGTACGAGGGTGACAATGGTGTGGGGAGCTTCCCTGTAACAGTTTCCGAAGGTTACTGATAGAAGGGGAGGGTAATTAAACTCTGGACACCCAGCCTTGTGTTCTGAAGGTCAAGCAGCAATAAAGATCTGAAAATAGCTTTGATTCTTGAAAAACCATACTCTAAACTGTGGTTAAGTGGCGTTATATGTGAGGTTGACGCATATATGTTTGGCGCTTTAAGCGAGGTTAAAAAAACACATTCCTTATGAGGAATATGTTAGTACTACAGAAAACATGACGCTATAGGTGAGGTCGCTATAAACGAGTTACACTGTATTTAAGTTGATTGTGACTGCAATCACAATGACTGACTGACTTCTCTATGAATCTGGCAGTCCCTCATATTCGAGACGGCGTAAGGCAAAGATATTTAAAGGCCATAAAGTCAATTGAATTTCATTCAGGCGTATTTCGAGTTGAATTCTCGAAACTTCGGGCGTATATTGAGCGGTAAAAATTACTCTGTGCACTACATTTGCGATTAAAACACCAGAGGCAAATGAAGTAGGAGCCTTCAATTAAAGATAAATGAAAATATGTTACAATTGACACGATTAAAAAATATATATATATATATATCAGTTACATATCGCGGAAACTACATGTCATGCTATCTACTCCTCCGCTCTTTGAATAGCTTTTGACATGCACACGTGCATGCAAAAGGGCGTCTCTGTTTGTATTATTTGATCAGCATTATTTATGAGTGAAGCTGACTCGAGAAGGTCAGAAGAGATGTGACAAGTTAACCTAAGCACGTGAGTTCAGTTATCTGCACCCGCTGCAACGAATGGCCTTTCTGGTTCATTATTTCCTTCAGACACTTTAACTCTATTCACAATAAACTCATGACGAATGAGTGTGTACAACTCCATTTAACAACTATACAGGATGTTCAAAAAATAATGATAAAAATTGACGGTTGATTTTTTTTCAGAGAAAGGCAAGGAAAAAATAATTTTAAGAAATGTAAAAAGACGTGTAATTTCGTAGCTAGAGGCACGAAAATACAGTACAGAATCGCAGGTCATGGCAGGTGACCTAATAGTGTGCAACTTACCGGGGAAGTACCCGAATCTGATACTCTTACTTCTGGCTGAGACAAAGTTCCTTTTAAAAGGCTTCGAAAGTCATGTGCAAGTTTAATATTTGGCTGTTGAGGCGTTATAGCTTCCCCCAACTGGGTCTGAACTCTAAAATATCTGAGAAAGATATCTTGGAAACACTTTGTGCTGAATCATTCATGGCTCTTGGCGGAGAACCTTCGTGGAGGAATAGAAGAGCGAAAGGTTACCGTGCGGAAGATCCGCGGTTCGAGCCCTGATCTTATCACTTTTTTTCTGCTTACTCTATGATATAAGATTAAGTAAACGGTTGCATTACATTTATAGAATTAATAATAATAATTCCGCAAGTGTAATGCAACCTTTTATTTATTCTAATTTTCACACTGTTTCTGTTTTTTATGTGGACAGAAAACTGTACTATGAACAATTAGCAGATTTTAAATAAATGAAGCAAAAAGAATACGAATAAAAGAATAAAAAGTTACAGGACACTTACACTTGTTTTATATATAAAAAACATTCCGTATCATAACATTTGCACATGTACTACAAAATAGTAGAATAAATAAATAAATAAATAAAATAAAATAAAATATAGATAAAATAAAATAAAATGTTGACATGGCCAGGACTTGGGCCGCATATCCTTCGCACGGCAAGCGGACACTCTTCCATTACTCCATGAAGACTCTGTACCAAAAACCGTGATTCTAACCTATTTCGAGGATATCTTTCTAAGAGGCTTTAGACTTGAAACCTCGCTAAAGGGGAAATTTTAAGGCCTCAACAGCTAAAATTTACACGTTGCGCATGACTTTTGAAGCCCTTTAAAAAGTAATCAGGACTCTCCCAGAAGTAAAAGTTCTGGTTCGGGTACCTCTTTAGCTACAGTGTATTTCTATGCTCGTCTACTGTGCAAATGTAATTTCTATCAACTTGTTTGTTTCGTCAATAGATGGCTACACAACGGATCTGCTACTCCTTATCTCTTCCAAACAAACAAGGAATTCGAATTTTTTGTGGCTTTTAGTAAACTATGGCTGAGGCAAGTAACTGCTCTTAGCCCATTCTCGTTTTCTATTCTCCTACCTCTCCTAAAATCCCCTTCCCGATATAGATGGACTAGAGTACTAGCAAACAAAAGAAAAAAAAAGAATAAAAAAATAAATTTTAAAAATTCAATAAAGAGCTGAGGACCTTCCAGAAAAGGAAATTAAATTTTAATTTAATAATAAGGGGAAAGGGGAATTAGTAATGGTTGCGACATGTTTTATGGATAGATCCTTTTCAGTTTTCCATTAATTCTTTCCATGGCTGTCACTGTATTCAAGTAGTAGGACATGAAGCTCAAGAACTTTTTAACAGATTAAAAAAAATCAGAATTGAGCCAAGTCATCCAGCTGCTACACATTCATCCAACCAACAGTTTTCTTCAGTGAAGTCGTGACCGTAGAATAATGGAGATTCCCTATATCTATCAAAAAGTTCCTTCGTTCAGGGTGCACATGCAGAAAATTGTATATAGTTTGTTGTCTACAGTTTGCAACACTGTACTCTGTGCTTTCATATGATGTTGATCATCACTAACGGGTATCAGATATCGAATAAACCGACGTAGGGACAGTTCAAGCTTATACAATTTTATTCCGGGTTGGCAACGTTGTGAACTCAATTGCATCACTCTTTAGCTTTAAATATGTACTTTATTAGTACTAATCGTCTTCGAAAATTACTTTGATGCATCCTGTAAGGCATTCTACTGCTTAAAGACAATGACGCCTATTTCTTTTACATTCGTTTCTTTAGTTCCCAATGGTTCGTGTTATCCCCAAATCTTGCAACGTTAATTTAAATCATTTCCGGACGTCATACAATGATGAAAATTTGCACAGTGACGTAAGTCGAGTGAAAATACAATATTCTATTATTACTTTCATATAAATGTCTATATTTATATATTTTAAAATCATATTTTAACATTTGACGTTTAACTGGTTGCAGAACACCTTAGGATTTGGTAGAAAAACAAAGACAATAAAAAATCTTTTTAAATACTAAAAACTAAAACTAATTTTGTTTATGCATGACTAAAAAGAAAAGCATGGGGCTACTCATATAGTCAAATAGTCACTGTATAAATTCTTCAATTAGCGCGCCCCATACCTTTCTTTTTTAGACATGAATAAACAAAATTATTATTTTTTATTTTTTTTAGTACGAATTGTTTAAGGAAAGTATGCCTTTAAAAAGTTTTTTTTATTGTTTTTATTGTTACGCTTTAATCGTTTGAATGAATGTAAAGTTGTGGTTAGCAGGGTAGCCAGTTTTTTCTGAACGAAATCGGGATTTTTGAAGATCCAATTTAACTTAACTACAATAAGACATGAACTCTCTCTCTCTGATAAGATAAAGATAAAATGAATTGTATGGGCGGTAACAGTACTATGGCTTACGCCCGTCCCGATCTCTCTCTCTGATTATTATCGTATGATGATCAGACGTTTCACTGTCACCCCTGCTAGAAAGCGAGAGAAGTTTCACGCAAACTCTTCTTCGCTAGAAAAATAGTGGACTATGAGTGGAAATGTTTTGATGTGCCCTTTTATTGGATATATCCGAAGAAAGAGAATAGTACACCATCTTCTTTAGCTGCTCAACTGCTCGCTCTTTTGGCTACGAACCTAATACTGTTGAAACCATTCCGTTGCTTCTGTACGTCTACATGAAAAATTTTTGATGCATATTTTTTTTTTAATTTAGAAGTAACTGAGAGAATAAATTGCTGATTCAGTTCACAGAAACATAACTATGACTATGTTGAAGCGAAAAGATAAACACATTTTGCTTCGTCTACGATTGCTTTTCTCGTGTTCTACAGTTCCGTGCAGGGTAAATTGCTTCCATGCTAAGCGCTTACCTTCTTTGCGATTTCGAAGTCGATTGAAGAATTGAAGTTTTAGGTGTTGTACGAGAGACACACTAAACAATGAACGCTATAATCGCCTTTTCCTTTTCAAACCATGAATAGGTTTTGCACCGGTCAATATTAGATTTTAGTTTCCCACTTTTCTTTCTTTTTCCGCACTGGCACTTTAGTAGTTTCACACCCTCAAAAGACCTTCATAAAATTGTATATCTGAAATACACAGTAACATTCAATAGAGGAACACACAGTCATAAAAACACAACTATTCTTTATTTGTCAATGAACGCAGTTGCTATAATTAAACACATAGATTGAGAATGTGCGAAAGCAGCGACCATTCCAGCATTGTCAATTTTGTCGCTGAAACGACTGCTGGTGAGGAGGCGACAGACATTGAGAGCACTACTTTAATTCTTCGGATAAACACTTCGTCCAGTATGTAATACGGGACTTTCGCCTCAAAGTATTGCTTTGTACTTGAGTCAATGTATTATTAAAAATATTGCAGAATAAGTTGAGGCTAATTTATGTTAAATATTCTTTCATTTCTGTAAAGTAGGGATCCCGCGTAAATCGGACAGAGTACCTTGCAACCCTGGTGGTTAGTTGACTTTGACCCATGTGAAACGACATGACACAACTCTCAAATGAAAACTGACAACCAATTTTAGGTAACTGTACGGTAGTATGGCTCCTTATGTTGAAATGGCAGCTAGAGCTACTCCACACTGCTTCCTTCTATAATTAATCCAAGATCTAACTAAAAAAATATATATTAAAAACGGCCACTTCTACTGAAAGTGACCAGTTCCCTAAAAAAAAATCCGTGCATGTAGGTCCTTATGACACTACAAGATGTCTACACTGTATCTTTCCCGATTTCGTTATCGTGTCGTATGAAGCCCTCTGCATAACATATGTGAAAGAGATTCTCCTACTTTAGCCGGCAAACGATGAAGAATATATCTCAAGGTGGATAAAAAACGACGACCTCCTTCTCAATTCATTTCTAGGTGTAATAACCTTAAAACGAAAATCAAAACAAATTACCCTCTGGCGTGTGAAAGAAAAGAAAAACCCTAAAATATGAGCATGACGCTTCAGCACAGGAAAGAAAAAAATCAGCTGGTTACCTGCATTATTTATTTTGTTTTTCTTTGCGCCACTGGCTTTATTATGCTTATGCACCAAGGGAGAACAAGTTGACATAACTTTTGATATCTTCATATCATGTATGTTTTTTCTCTTATCTGCTTCCTGGGGGGTGAATAAAAAAATGATTGTGAACGTAATATTGAGGTCGTATTCACATATCCTAGATTCTGTTTGATTGATGAACTAAACGTAGACTCTCAACGCTAATCAGGCAATTATTTATCCGTATATTAATCGAATGATAAAATCATTCGAATTCGATTAATCGGATATTCGAATAATCGAAGAAATGTACATTCGGACAGAGGCGGAGCAGGTATCGAAAGAGTAAATCAACTAAATATTTCGAGAAGGAACACTTGACCGAATACAAGTACTGCATTTAATAAGAGCTTTATAAATAATTAAGTCAGACAAAGTCATTCGGATAGCATATGCTCCAAAATAAACAAAATACTTTATTTAATAATAAGTATTGACCATTCCATCAACTGTTCTTTGCATAATGGTTGCATTATCATGCTTCTAATAATTGTATGGTTAATCATTATCCGGGTCATCATTCGACTATCAACATTAATTTTTCGATTAACCTACTCAAGAAAATATTTTCCGTTTGTTTCCATGGCAGTGACTTTTAGACTGTAGCAATTAATGATTAATTTAAGCTAATATCTCAATCGTCATAGTACGTTACTTCAACATTATACAGGGTGATTGATTAATACGTGCAAATAATTGGAAAGTGAATTCCTGACACCAAAACAATAATGAAGTTTTTTTTTTAAAGAAATTAAAAAAAAACGCGTGGTTTCGGAGATACAGAAGTTTAAAATGAAGGCGACATCGTCGCAAATGACGTCATATCTGCATAAATAATGACGTAAGCAGCGTCGACGTAGTAAATCCGAATCAGATTTGTATCCAACACTCCTGTTTGAGCAAAGTTTATGATTGAGCATTTACACCGAACACATGTAAAATCTGCTATGGATAAGTCACTCCAATTTATAAGCTAACTAGATCAAGACAATCTCTTCCGTTTTAAATTGTAAATTGAAATTTATTTAATTTTGTACTTTACAAATTTACATAACATTTCGACTGATAGAAACCTCAGCTTATGTGTGAGTGTTATTCTCAAATAATCTCGAAATGTGGATACAATTTAAACGCTTCGTATGCGAAGAGCGGTAAAGCATAATGATCAGGTAAGTTTAACATTTCCTGATGATTTGGCTGAAATTTCGTTTTAAACTAACGTTAAAGTACATTTAGCTGCATTTTAAAATAATTTTCCGCTGGATATTATTATTAACGTTGTAGCTAGAGAGTAAAGCGTTTAAGAATTACCGGTCCTAACTGGACTTTGCATGGTGGTGAAATATTACGTGCACTGTTTCCCAGTAGTATGATCATGTAGTGAACAACCTTCCCGTCTTTTAGCTGAATTAGAGCTTTCACCTCATAACTGTTGTCATGGTGAAATAACTCATTTCTTAAACATTATATTTGCGTATCATATAAGGATTAAACCAATTTGCTTCAAACTTTGCATGATTATGTAGGGTTCTTGTCCAATCTTATTAGGATGTTAAACTATCAGCTGTTTCCAAAGTAACGAGGCTTAACTATTATACAGATATTCGTGAATCACGTAAGAACGACTTAACCGATTCAAACCAGACTTGTTACACTGATGGAGGGGACTACGCTTAATGCTTTAGTCATCAGTTAACGCTTCCATGATTAAGAGTTTGTCGAGAACTTCTACATGCTATAAGGTCTTAGATTATGCGTTGCTGTACTACTTTGACTGGTACTTCTTTGAAGTTTCTCGACCGATGATAAGCCAGTTTGGCACAGTGACAGTGCTCGTGATGAACAAGATTCTAAAAGGCTTCAGAATAGCGATTGATCATGTTCTTCGTGGGGTGGGGGGATGAAGAAGGGCTTTCTTTATCCATGAAGGTTCCGTGTATACTCAATCCACGTTTACTTAGCAATGTGTTTATAGCAAAATTTACTATAATACGGATATGAACGTTTATTTAGCTTGACTTTTATGGCCTTTAGGCATCTAAGGCTCAAGCCGAGAATATGAACGTATGTAGTGAATGTACTTAGGAACCAATGAGAACTAAGAGTTCATCTAAGGTGGGTCCGGTTCCATCTCCTGTGACAATTTCATTAACTGTCCCGGTGACTGCTACAGTAACACTTTCAATTCAAAATATAGTTTTGATTCATATGAACGACTCATTCTCACTCAGTTTGGTAGAAATTGATCAAGATGAATGTGACCTAGTAATATAATGACTTTTTGGGGCATGTGTCTAGAAATTTAAGCTAGAAACGTCGTCGGTAATAGGTTTTATCGTAAGTAAAAATGCAAGAAATCCAATATTTCTAAAATATTTATGTATTACAGAACACATTTAGAAGTTGCATATATTTGCTATTAATATATAAAATTGACGTCATATTATGAACACGAACTGAAAACAACTGAAAAAGAACTAAACGCTAGGAACTACGTATGATATTTTTTAGTCTGCATAACAGTAAATAAAGTCATTAAAATATCACACTTATGATGAAAATATTTCTGGGTAAAAATAAGATAATTTTGCTATTAATTTACTTTGTATCACAGTAAGGATCAAATCCAAATTAATGATAAGATAGAATTATTCATCATAATTAGTATTCTGCCTACAATAATAGTGTAATCAACAATAGTTGCTTTGAATGTTGACGTAGTTAATGATATGTTTACTGTATCTTTGGGGCATTGTATATTATAGTTTTAAAGTGACTTGAAGATATTATTTCATTGATTAAGTGTCGCCTCTAGTCATGTGTGAAAACTCTTGATATTGTGGAGCAGATGTTGGTGTATCATGAGACGAAGTAATGTTTATTTTTGTATAGATATGTTTATTTTTATAATACATATGAAAACAAACACACAGAAAACAAAAAAATTCAGTTTTGGTTTACAAAACAAAAATTGTTGTTTCGTAACATTACCTACTTTTTATTACGCAAAATGTATTGGTATCAAATTATTTAATTTCTTCACAACTTGCTCAAAAATCATTTATTCTTAATGGAAGTATAAAGTTTACCTATGTGTATGCTGGAAGGATGAATATGCAAAACTGTGTATCCACCATTGATTTCAATGTATTAAATAGCTCTCATTGAACTGAATTTTATCTAAGACATCTAGACCGAATGGATGATGATTGGAGAATTGGTGGAATGAAGAATGTGAGAGGGAACGAAAGAAGCCTGATTCACGGTAGCTCGAAAATAGCTTCCATACTGTATGGAATTTATTGTCATAAGAGTGATCCCAAATTTGATAGTATGACTTTTACAACTGAAAATTCTAACTGAAATGAACTTAAATATATCATAGAAAACTTAAATCGTGGAACATTACGTTTGGGAGATGTAGAGTGGAAAAAAGAAGCAACTGCGATTATAAGAGTTTCAGTTACTTAGAAAGGAAGGAAGGCATAGACGTTATTTTAGAAGGAAAGCTGATACGTACAAACATTATTAATCGTTTCTTTTTCGAACTTCATTACCTCTGGAACCATTCATCGTGTAGCGACGAAAGTAACGTAGAAGTTTCCTCCTACACGTTGACTTTCCTTTGTAAAATATACCTTAAGTAACACCACATCTTCTTTCCTTTTCAAGACTATTACAATTTGTTGTATTTACCAATTTTTCATGGCTGTATTCCGTAGCGAACACCACATATTTGTGAATTTTATTTTAGTGTTTACTGGCTAAGGTATTTGAAAAGGAAAAAACTAACTTAGTAGCTGTATCGGTCCCGCAAGTTATTTAAATCAAAATGTTTTGAATTAAGTAAATAAGAATCAATTTAATTTTTAAAATAAATCAACAAAAATGATTTTTTTTGAAAAGTTATGATTTTTTTTCAACCCTGGTAATTAGTAGTATTAGTGGTGTTGCTATCCTTACACCATTTTCAGACGAACCTCGTCTTAGTTAGGACTATTGGAAAATGGTGGGCTGCGCAATTGATACATCCAAAGTTCGATCAAACACTTTTTTCAACTATTGCACTTCAAAAAGCGGCAGATTCTTCAACGCTTGTTACGCCTTCGTCATTTACCTCGATCATGGCTTTTTCTTTGAGTTTTTTGTCTTACCGTACGATTTACCTTCTTTAATGTTGTCAAGAAATTGGATTCGCTTTCTTAATCTTCTTCTTTTCCCCTCAACATCTTCAATTGCATCCCTTAGTATGCAACTTTCGCGCAGCTAATTTTCTAACCAGTTTTTCTCTTTTATTGTATCCAGATTTGTTCTCCTCTTACCTTCTCTTTTCAGACTCTCCTCTTTATCTATGTAAGCTAAATTTGAAAGATCGTAATATTTCTTCTTATTAGAGGGGAAGAGAGATCACTGTTCAGAGCGGATTTTCATCGGACAAAAGATGAAAATTTTCCGCTCGAAAACACATTTGACCTATGGTAGCTCTTTCCAATGGGAATGTAATATATTTTGACATATTTTTTTTATAATTTGAAAATGAAAACTACTAAGACAAAAGCAATACCAGAAAAGTATTATTGATTAAAAAACAGAAAACGTGGCCCGAGCAAGATTCATACCCCGACCTTCCGGCTAATGATCCGAGTCCTACTTCCTCCAACAACCAGCTGGCCTGCAGACAATGCTTTAGCAGAGTTCTTTGTCGGTCATCACATACTTGAGCACAACGCTGATAGATGGCAGTGTAGTTACTTCCTCGGCTGTTTATTCTCCCAAATACCTTCCTCTTCTAAGAAACTTGACTAAAACCCATGATGCATTGTGAACAACTCGAAGAGCATGAGAAATCGCTCTTTTAATTTTGAAGAACAAATAACATCCATAAAGTATCGGAATCCCATCTCAAAAGAACATATTTTCTATGTAGAGCAACAATGTTTTCTTAAATACCACTCTTTTTGATTGAGTTTTGATTGAAATTTAATACTTTTTTTTATATATAACCACTTTCTCATTGAACAAAGAGTGAAAATTTTAGTTCTTGTAATTCCGTGTACGTCCAGCTGATTTTCGCTCATTTTATTCTACGTTTACATTTAAAAGCCTTCTAATTTTCTTTCTTCGCTCTTTCGCAGAATCAACGTTTCAACTCCATATAACACGAAATTCTAAACAAAACATTTCGTTAATATTTTCCTCAATCATTTGCTGTTCGGTTCACAGAAGATATTCTTTTTATTGGTGACAACTATTTTGGCTTTGCCATTCTCGTCTCTGTATCTTTTTCACACTTAATATCCTCATATATCTAGTTTTTAGATATTTGAACCCCTTTTATTGTTTTTTCTCTTCCAATTTTCATGCTCTATTGTTCCATTTGTTCCAATTATCAACCTTTTTGTTTCCTTCAGGTTTAATTTCATTCGATCTCTCACAGATCTTCTACAGATGTTTTAATATCTTGCTAAGTGGCGGGGCATCATCCTCTGAAAGAAGAGTCATATCATCTGCAAATATAATGCGTTTGATTTTTCTTCCCACGACCGTACTTCAATTTCAAAGATCCTCTTTACAACCTCTACGAAATACATGTTAAATAAAGTGCACGAGATCAACATCTGTCTCATTCCTCAACTTACCGTTCTCGTTCTTGATAAGTCATGATCTACTTTTACCTCTTATTCTTTGGTTTGAACATAAGATCCTTATAAATCTTTCAGCTTTCCATTCCACATCTGTCTTCTTTAATATTTGCTTTAGGATGCTTCAGTTGACACGATCGAATGACTTTTTCAAATCAACAAATGCTATGTATATAATTCTCTATGTGTCTCTTTCCTACAAAAGTATTAATGAATCATTTTTTCAAGTAGTATTCGAAACATTCTCGAGTTTCCTCTGTAATGTCCCACGAGCTGCTCCAACGAAAGTAGGTAGACTTATCAGCAAACCAGGGGCCCGCGGCACCCTGTTGCGAAGTGGGAGCTTACCCAAACTCAATGTGGTCAAACCTACCCTGGAGACAAGCCGACATTATGCCACAGAAGAAAGCGCAAAATAAAAGAAAAACCGCTATCGGACTTGAAGGCAGGGAGGGTACCTACCTATCAGCACCCTGCTTCAGCCACATCAAAGACAGAATATACACTAGTCTAGTACACAAAGAATGCATGTAAAAAGCCCAAAAGAAGTGTTCGAACGCAGAAAAATAGTAAAAACCGGAAAGCTAAAACACGAAGACAAGCATCCCCAAAGGAGGGGGGAAGACTCAGGCGTGAACATCTTGCAAGAAAGCAGAACACAAAAGCTATTTTAGTGACCTAACGCAACTAGGCCCATAAAATAGTACAAGGCTCAATACTGCCGCGCACTAGTTAATATAAAACACGACAATTTGAATGGACTGAACTAATTTGACCACTCTCTACAGATTTCTGAAACATTGGATCAAATATCAAACTTTAACTTCATCTGCAATTACTTGCTCACATATAATTAAATTAACACTTCGTGGACTGAAATAGCGAAAGGTTGGGAACCTTTCCAGCATACCACAGTGATGGTAATCTACCTACATCATAATGGAACAATTGACACAAGAAATATCTGATAAATGTGTAATTTCTTTTACTCAAATATAACAAACGCAAGGCAAAAGACTGATTACTGAATTTTCTTGAAAAAAAAAAAAAAAAGTTTCCAAAGAGAACCTCTTGAACATCAAAATGAGCATTGAAGATGCTGTCAATTTCACTTAACAAAAGGGTATTTTAATTATATACAGAAAAGCTCTGTCCAAGTACAGAGAATATAATTCACATACTTATTTTCCAGAAGAAATAAGTTACTTTACTTTTGAAAACGTAGTAGACATTCCAAACTTTAGCCGAGTTAAATCAACATTTCCACAATTGCTGAAGAATAACATTTCGTTCCACGAAAAAGATTTCTATTTTACAATATAGCTACTGCGCAGCAATTTAGTTTGATTTTCCAAGACGTTGCTAAAACATCTCGTATGTAATTTCTATTTTTAAACTTTATTCAGCCTAGCCTTCAATGCTAACAATACAAACATGGTCTAGGTATTAATTTACAATACGAGTCTCCATGAGCTGACTGACTTACGGTTTGTGTACGTAACGAAGAAGCTCCAAACTGTGCAAAATACCAAAATAAAACATAGTGAAAACGTTGAATCTCACGGTTAACAAAAAACTGATAAGTTGTAGAGATTGCGTGCAATTTAAACATACCAGTGCCGAAAGAGTGAACAAAAATGCTGAAACTAAAAATAACGTACATTTGAAAGGTCACATCGACTATAGCGCAAGGTAAAATTTTTCAACATACGAACCAAAATTTACAGTGCTTAAATTTTGCTATCAGAACGTAGGTGAAACAGACTTGGATTTCTGGGAGAGAAAGATGAATTTCAGGACATACATAGCTGAATTTAGATAACCGGCCCCGGCGCCTACCAAATTAAGCAGACATCCTTACGATGCACATCACTACAGAGAAAAAACACATCAATTGCATACTAAAGAAAGCACTGAATACTTGCACACACACAGAGAAGAAGATATCAAGCCACACTGAAATTATATTTTTATTTATCTCAGAAATAAAACTAGAAGAAACCACTGCACACACATTTATCACCTCACACACTGATGAATACTACTTCACACAAACTAACTGCTGTTAAGATGCCCCTTCTCGTTCACTCCCGGTTCAAGTCAACATAGAGGGTAATAGACGCCATACTGCAGCAATTCCATTCACAGCTCCCTAAAAGTTGTGATAATTTACCAGTCGATGCTACTGTACATTTTATCATACTTTTCAAACATTGGCTACTTTATAATTTGCTTTTCCATATAATTTCCGAAGGCAGCCTTTTTAGTGTAGTTTTTCCTACTTCACGACAATGTTTTAACTACTGACTGTGCCTCAGCCAATCAGCGGGGAGAATCAAATCAGACAACCGGGAGAGGAAGGGAGTGTGGGTTACCCCCAAAATTTCAACGAAAATGAAACAACAATCAGTTCTTTTTGTTTGTTTTTGAAGATTTTCAACGAAAGAAAAATTGTTGAAGAAAATAATGTAATAAAATATGCAAAGAAATATTCACTAATAAAATGAAGAAACAATAAAGATAAAATCCCGCCAAAGAACAATGAAAAGGGATGTTCTGTATGGCTAATCTTTTGTTATCTGGACAAATAATACTCTTTGAAGAAAGCCGACGATGAAAAATATATCGGCGACAAAGCACGAACTAAAAAGAACAAAAACACACAGAAAAGGGGAGAGGGACATATGTTGCGACCAAGCGAAAATGAGTCGCTACACCTCGCCCAAAAAGTCTCTCACGTTAGCTTAATTCTAAGAATTGTGGGATGTACATGAGGTGCAGTACAGCACATGGTAGTAAGGCGCGGGGCAAAAATTCATTGTTAGTTCGTGGTGTGCATAATTGCTACAATGGCACATTCATCAATTAAATATTTCTACACCCATATTAGATTCAACTTATAGAACAACTGGTTACGTTGCTCTGTCATTGCCGGATTAAAGTATTAAGACTGGATTAGCAATAGTGCCGATTAGCACTATTTCTTGAGAGTTTTCGATCAAAATGTCTAATTTGTTATCATGCTGAAGAAACCAAAGTGGTACAATAACATTGTTTATTATTTTCTATTTGAATCGTTGTCCCGATATCACATAGCATTCAGAAATGTTATTGAGATGACAAATACGTACAAGTGGTGCCTGACATAATATGATTATGTCAGATATTAAGGACGACGTAATTTTGCTCATTCCATACAACTTATGCTTTAGCGAAGTTGGTCTTCCGATGACGTCAGACATTAGGTTTATGCTTAAAAATTATTTACAATTTCTATTATGCTTTTATGTTTTCGCTGGAAGTATATTATGCACATCGTTTGAAATGACCGAGTTCATTAGTATGGTCAAAATTAAGGTTGATAAGAAAAGACCAGTTAGCCAATTCGACAAAATTTACACCGAAGAGAGAAAATAATAATTAACACAAGGATATGTGGGAAATACTATAAAATTATAACTTTTGGATATAAACCATATGAAAAACGTAAATGTTCTTTCTTTGTATGTTTGCTTAATTTGTTGTGCAGCGAAACCTAATTCTGAGAACCTACCCTCTTAACAAGTTCAGTGTTGGATGTACCGTGATTACTTCTATTCTTACATATAATTGATGTTGGTTACATTTGGAGCCAAATTTGAATATAGAATTCTAGATCTTGCTAAATATCGTTAATAAATAAAGAGAATTATTATTTCAAAATGCATTGAACATTGAACAGCTATAATCTTCGTGGAAATGCTAGTATGTGTGTAGTATTTGTTGTTGCATACTCAGATCTAACCTGCACTAACCTAAAATGAAGACCTGAATTGCAAAACATCCCAAGTCCATCGGAGTAATTTTTATCAGGAGGAACAAAAAATATTATAATATTCAATGTTTTTGTTTGGAAGCTTTTTTGTGATTTGTCTTATTAATTATGTTCTTTTCTGTCCCTCCTGAAAGTTTCAACTGCGTGGAACAGAAATATCAATGGACTTGGGATGTTTTTCAATTCAGGGACGATTACTGTATTTAGTTAAGTACTGTTACATGTGGAAAGTGTAAATTTGGTTATAGTTTGTGTATGTATGAAGTATTTTTTTATTTTTTATCATACGTTACATATTGTAAGTGTGAATATAGTGTAAGACTGTATACATTAGAAACAGTTGCTAACTACTTCACATAGTATAAGTTTGTTATGACACGTAAATCCAAAGGAATAAGTAGAAAACCCTGAAGAAAAACCGTGTTAATACACTGCTGTCTTTAATACAAAAACAATGTTTCTTTTCTCATCTATTTCTTCTTCTTCCGACCCACATGATGTTCCAGCTGTTTCTTACGACTTGAAGAGATGTATAGAAAGTTCTTCCATCTGGTGAAATACGTCACTAGACGATTCAGTTTATTTTTAGCTTTTCAGCTTTTATTGGCAATGCTGAAGGGTATAGGGGGACACTGCTGAAGGATACATTTTCTGAAGAATTTCTTTTCAAATGGTACAACAAAAAGTCAGATCCTCCCATTCATTTATGCACTGGAGCAAGACAGATTGTAGATGATTGAACCTAGGTCCTCCAATTAAAAACAAATGCAGTCATGTATCGACATATGAAGGGTTGCCAGTACAGCAAACATGGAACAAAAAAATGTAAAAATTTACCTATTCTTCCACGTACGGCAAAAATGTAATATAAATGTTGAAATTCACAGAAACGACATACTACTAAATTGTTTCATTCCCATAAATTTATTATTGTTTCTTACTAAAAATCACTCAACGTCCGACATACTTCGTAGTGCAGCAGAAATTGGACAGAAAAAAGACCCAGAAATTATCCTTCCATCTATCGAGTTTTTTTGAAAAAAAAATGAATTAACAATATATAAACTAATAGACCCTTTTTGTTGTTTAAATTATTGTTAATATCGTAGAAAATGATAATTGAACTCTACTGAGAATTTGAAGTTATTATGGCCTTGAGGTATCTTTGGCTTAGGCGTGAATAGGGTAGAGCAGCAAATGGGGGAAGGTAGTGACAAGGCCTTAGTTAAGGTCATTCCGGAATTCGCCTGGAGAGACTTGATAAACCTTTGAAATAGATTGCCTCTTAGTTAGTTTAGAGCAGTAAAACACTATATCAGTGTTCATCTAATACATTTTCAAACGATTACCCCCGGTTACAATTCTCTCCATCGGACAGGCACTGGCAACAAATGGTTTCACTTTCAGGAAGAGGATCTGGGGTACAAAATTGAACCGTCGTCTCAGATCTGTCGCGCCAAACTTCATAAGTGCCTTAGTTCGTATTAAACAAACAGCTTTTGAGTTTGAGTTAGAATATAATATTACGCAAGTGGATAGCCTTTGGAACATAGATACCGACTTGAGATGTATTTCAATTCAAGTCTTCAATTAAGTTATCACATACGGTTTGGTTAGTTATTCCTTTTATGTTTTACACACATCGTCTTTGTTTGAGAGAAAAAGCACTACTACAATATCATATATATATTCTTCAAACTTATTCATAAAAATAATCCGAGATTATAGCAGCGTCAAAAGAACAATTTTTCTCTGTGAAAAGTTCGTATAATTTGAAGAAAATGTCCTGACATATTATAGTCATCAATGAATCTTTTTCTAATTGTTTTTTTTTCATTTTGTAGGAGATGAAAAATGAAATCATGCATTGAGCATGAAATCTTGGCCATTTGAACAGACGTCCTTCAGTATCTGGTGGCAAGCATTGGAGTAAAATTGCAAAAGATCGTGAAGGCTGAGGAAGAACATGAATGTATTATAACATTACTAGCAGAAGATGTAGATTTTAATTCAATGTAGACCAGATATATTTGTCTTTTTGTTCTCAAATAATAAGTATTAAACTTGGTAGGTATAATTTGGGCCACCCTATACCGTATGGGCAAAAAGGAGTTAAAAGTGAATCTATCACATATCTTGGATAAGCAGAATCGTGAAGTCATGCTTCATACATTTATTTTGTCACTCTTTTTTTCAGTCAAGACAAAAAAAATGTAATTTAATTCCAATTATGACTTTTATGTATCTCTGGATCAGGCCGGGATGCGAAATTTCTGTTTGTAGTACAACTTTCAATGGGGTTAAGATCTCAAACTCTGGTTAAAATAATCACACAGTGCTTCTTCTCTGAATATTCGTACTTTGTTCGCCGAAAAGAAATCTATTTGGGTAGCTGTCTAGTCTTCTAATGTGCGTAATAATAATAAAACACAATCGAACCTGACTTTAACGAACCCGAGTTTGCTAATATTATTACGACTATAATGTATAAAGTAAGTATTACGAAATTTAATTGGTTAATAAGCGGGAAAGCAAGAATAAAATCAATACTACATTCGGCCTGAAACTGAGCGTTGAACTCGTTCAAACGCAAAACGCACTATTATCAGTCAGCATTGCTCACACGAAACGTAAGTATGGGCACAAATATTGAAAAGGGAATACAATAAGGATTGATCGATATACATGTTTATATATGGTTCGAACTTCGTACAAAATATAGGAAGCAAAAGAAGAATATATTTATGTGTGCGTGTGTCAAGAGATTTGATCATATCCACAGAGTAATAGAGGACTATATATTAACATTTCAGCCATTTGCATTTTGGGAAAAAGAAATAATGTGGGTTAAATAGCGTAGCGATGTTGTTTATTGCTATTATCTCAAACTGGCATCATAACTTCCATAGAAAGGGACAATTTGTGTTTTGGTAAAACATACGACAGCTGAACCTTGTAACAAAAGAAATGCTTTGCTCATTTATCATTATTTCTCTAGATTCCTTTCTCTTTGCTAATTTGGAGTCAATTTGGGCATTACTATATTTTCTCGGGGTTATTTTGGGTATATTATAATGTGAAATGCTCTTCTTCTAAGGTTAATAATGGCTACTTCTATAGTTCTGAGCAGGACAAAGGGAGGGTTGTGATGAGCCCATGATACTAGATAATGGCTGCATTCAGCGGGGTGAGCGGCTCAGTGAGAGAGATCTTCAGTGAGTGAGCGCTCACAGCGGATCCTTTGGATGCCAAATTGCGTTTATGCTCAACAAACAGTTGAATTTTATAAAGCGTATCGCACAGTACAAAGAGTAGTAAACATGACGCGTCGGGAAGATGTGAGGCATATGTTACCGTTTTTCTATCGACGACGGATTAAATATGAATGAGGTCTTACATGCTGTAAGGCAATTGGTAAGACACTAAATAGGACACCTCATGACTTGTAGTTATTTCATAATAATTACTATTAAATTCGTAAGTATAGTCCTCTCCGCCGGAAGCCATATTGCAGTCGTACTAACCGCACTTCCGGGAGGTCCGGCTCACAAGTGAGCACGAAAATTTTTGCTCACAAAGATGGCGTCGGCTCACTGTGAACGGAAGTTCTCAGTGGCATTCAAAGGACAAATTCAGTAAACCCTCAGTGAGCCCTCACCGTGCTGAATGCCACCAATGTTTCACACGTAAGAGCGGTGAAACAATTGAACTTGAAATAGAATTAGAAACTACTACTGCTGCAAAAAAGTGTCAAATATCTTGTTGTGTGATTTTCTCTAAAAAGAAGAATTGTCAGGCCCATGTGCGTGTGAAATGAACTCCATTTCAAAAGACATAGTTGAGCAGTTATGCTAACATCTTATTGGTCAGAAGAAGAAGTAGAATGTTAAATTTGTCATTTTGAATTCATTTTACCAGCACCTTTAATTGGTATAAGAGTTTTTCCCTTAATGCAAACTTCTGTTATATTAACCAACTTTCATGATTTGACCATCAAGTAAAAGGGGATGATCTGCTCTTAATTTTCATATATCGAATAGTACCTCTACACACCTAATACTCCCATGAGGTCATAAACATTATGCCCAAAGTAATCCCCGTTTAGGCATATCTATATGGGATTTAAATCGTATTTCCCACACGGATTCAGAAGTAAGACTAACGTCGTTGTAAAGTATACAAAAATGATGTAAGACAGAAAAAATAACTTGATATGACATACAATAAAATTTTACAGTAAAAATAAACTTCTAGTGCCAGAAGTAATCCCCGTTGACGGTAATTTAGTCAGTAACAGTATATACTGTGATACTATATACTTGTTGTCTTGTTCTTTGTCGGAAATAAGACAATAACGTTCATTTTACTTAACACTTTACATTAAACAAGGACTTACTTAAAGGCTCAGCAACATGTCCAAAATGTGAGAAGGATCTATATCGAGTGTATATGGTGAGTATGGTCAAAACTGAAATGTCAGAGAATATTAATGACTACGTATCAGTACTGGAGAAGTGAGGACAAAATGTTTAACTTTAGTCATTTTCTATGGTTTTCATGAGTCACATGAGGTAAAGACCGGAGTGGTAAAACAGAATAAAGATCCTGATCGCTACTTTCACCTTGGCTTGGCCCAGAATTTGTGATCGCTGAGGTAAGTTATCCCTCAGACAAGTCGATCAGAAATTTTAAAATTACTAATTTTAACTAACTTCTTCCAAAATGTTGATCATTTTTAAAATTGTGTTTGTCCATCTGTCTGTAATGCAGGATAGCGCCTGAAACAAAGCAGATAGAAAGAAACTGATTTCAGATTTGGGTTCAGCTATCTGCGATTTATCCTCCGTTAATAAAGTTAATGCAACGATCTCCAACAAAAGATGGCAGCACTACCTCCGTATATTGCTAATGTATTTTTATTGTTGCACGAGATTTCAATGCTGCTCCTACAAATTCAAACCTAGAGTGTTCTAGCTTTCAGGGAAGAAAGTTCATAATCAATCCAAGAGTTCGATCAATACCGATTTTTTATTTTCGTTTTTGTTCATTGTTGAAATCTCTTAGTTGTTGTTCTGAATATCAAAATCCATAACAATGAAGCTCGTTTAACAATAAAAAAAAAACGAAAATAAAAAAATCGGTATTGATCGAACTCTTGGATTGATTATGAACTTTCTTCCCTGAAAGTTTGAACTCTCTAGGCTTGAATTTGTAGCACCAGCATTGAAATTTCGTGCAATGATAAAAATATATTAGACATATACGGAGATAGTGCTGCCATCTTTTGTTGGAGATCGTTGCTTTACATCAACCTTAATCTGGTGACTCTAAGACTGGAAGGTTTTTTCCATTTTGTTACCTTTCTAAGAATTCACACTTAGTTTTACTGATTACATTGTCATCGCGTACGCGCTTAAGTTTACCCAATAAATTTAATTGTGCTTGTTATAATTAGTTGAAGTTGTTTGCTAGAAATAATGACGTAATTATTATAGCTATATAGTTCTTTCAAAGCCATGGACTTAGAATGCTGTTGCAGCTATTATAAATGAGCTTGTTCCAAATATTATTTTAAAAAAATGTTTGTAATTAAGTTTCAGACATGGAAATCGGTTTCTCTGTACAATTCTGCTCTCGGAAATGTAAGCATAAAGATACGAACAAACTGACGTGAAATAGTTGCAATGTTTTCTTAATTAATAAATATAAAGGAAGGCTTAAAGGTAACTGACACAAAGCGCATCAGTTTTTATAATTTCTTGGTGGAATCTTATGCTTTCAGTAATAATAAATAATATGTTTGTGAATATTACCCACAAGTCAAATTAGCTCATAATATAATTTACGCGTAATAAATAGTAGGCTAGATGACAGCAATTTCGCCATGTTTGTAAATCTGTCTCCTCCTATTCTCTTTGTTTTGAAGCAGAATGAAAATATGGTAGTAGTGTTAGCCCAAGCATCACATGAAAAACATTTTTTCTATACTCCTAGAATTACTACTAATACGCATGAGCGGTGTAGTCAATGGTGAGGAAAAAAAACCTGCTCATCGAATTTTTTGCTGCGGTAAGTGAATGTGTATTTCTTAATTTTTAATAAATTGATTCTTATCCCATATACTTCATAGGAATGTTTAAGTATTGTGCAACACACATAGTTGCTAGTTTTTGTGTGCTTTCTCTTTGTTTGTGGTGTTCAGCCCACGTTTATAAGAGGTGTTAGAGCGTGCAATCTCGCCATGTGAAACAAAGGACCTTTTTTAAAAGACAATTTATAACTATATTAGTTGGAGTACTAGATATTACTATGAACTCAAACAGTATTGGCAACTATCTACAAAATACTATCTTCAGCATTTTTTTCTTCAGTATTTTTCACGAGCAATACCTTCCTCATTTTTATAATTTGAGCCAACTCATGCGAATGAAAAGTAATATTTAACATAAATATTTTAATAATATCCGCTCAAATAGTTGTTTCCGGATATGGTGTAGCACACAACATATTCCTGTTTTCATATGCAAACAATTTCGAAAATAGACTGGCAAAATCGCGCGCATGATGTTTGTGATTTCGTCTTTTGCAATGCTTCCTTTTTCTTCCTCGTAGCCGACTGATTATTGTTATCAAGACTTGATACATTTCTTTCGACAATTAAAATATCACCCTATCGCATACATACGCCAACTAGATGCAAATGATTTTTTTCTTTTTTCTTTAATATGTGTTAAAGCTTAGCATTGCGAAACTACCATCCCCTATCTTATAACAACATAATCTAATTACTGGATTCTCACACAATTACAAGTGATTATGAATAGCGAAGAGTTTCAAGTGGTGAAAACTAGATGTCTGTATTTTTGCTACGCAAAAAGTGAAGTGAGTAACTCTTTACGTGGAAATAAATTATTGTTTTCTTGTTTTCTTAATCGCATATCATTTAAAATGGATGAACACTGTTTAGTTAAGGAGTTAAAAGTAATTTAATATAAAATGTTTTATACTGTAAAGTATTATGTACGGATCTACTATGATTTATGGCGGGAACTTCAAACTAGAGGAAATTGTTATAAGCCTCTGTTAAATAAATACCTTGCTTTTGACGCCATAGACGTTTAATTTCGTACAGTTAGATGTTTTGTAGCGTTTGTTTGTGATCACTTTGGCTGCTCTAAGCGCCGTTGTGATTGAAAGCGAATACCTCTAAGAATATTCAGTGTAGCCCACACTACGGTGTAGACTTGGGGCATACTATGTTAGTTAGTAATCGTTCGAACTACTCAACATGGAAAGTAACCCACATAACGACCCTGGAGATTAGCTGTAGTAAAATACAAGAAAGCAGCCGCGCAGCAGTAACAGAAGGACTATATCAAGACAACGACAAATATAAGATATTGTAAAGAGTAGAACTAAAAGTCCCATTACAACGGTACCATATTTAGCAACACTGTAATGTGAGTCAGTTGGTGCATGAGTAAGGTTCGCCTTGCTCGCCGTACTACCTTCGCTCTACCACTACTGGATGTGTACTGACTCATAGTACACTATTACCAAACATGCCACAGTTGACCATAGGATTTGAAGCATTGGTATAACTTTGGAGCTCTAAATGAACTCCCTAGAAGTTCAAGATTCAAAGTGAACTTTCTCGAATAAAACACATTTGTCACCTAATGTTTAGAAGATGCATTTGGTCAGATGCATATTTTAAACCAACTACTCTCAATTATGATATTAACATGCTTCTGCTATATCACGACGTCGAGCCACACAGTTTAAACTTGGGTGATTGATACACGTGATGCCGCATTTGTTCTGGTTCCTCGAAGCTATTTGGTAACCAAATAATTATCTATCTATTCAAATAACAGCTATTTGGTTACATCCACTCAAGTAATAATAACAAATATCTGACGGAATTTGTCTTTTGTTTTCTAGTTCCTACGCCAAACTAAGATTTATAGGTAGTTTTGTAAAAAACATGAAGCTCTAGAATAGACATAGCATTCCTTCCCCCATCCAATTTGTTAATTGGTCATCGAAATTGCCTGACTCCACCCATTTTCCAACTACTACTAAGTCTCGGATATTATTATCTCTTATTCATCTTGTTGATTTTATCATTTATCACACGCATTCATACGCACGCATGTCTACATTCGAATTTTTCCTTCTTCCTTTCTCGTTAGAGGATCAGTTCTACAAAGACATGATCAAACATCACTTTCCAAGAGGATTTTTATCTTTTTATTACTTACTTTTTCCTAGAATATAGTTTTTTTCTGCCTGTTTATTGCTTGTACTGTGTAAGTCACTAAAATTAACCATTTTTTGTTTTACTGGTATTCTAAAACTCGTGCCCACGACATTAGCACGTGATTCGTTGATAAATTCCAAGGCGAAAATACTTTTTCGAAAGTTTTCCAAACATTAGTAGCCCCTGAACGAAAAATTATTTTTTCCGGAACAAAACATTAATCGTTACTGAACGAGAAATTAAAACTTTCGGAACGGCAAATAAAAATTTTCTGAATGAAAAAAACAATAGTAATCCGGAGTAGCAGAAGCATAATTTAAAAAGTGAAATGTGGCTTAGTTAGAATTGAAAGAACAAAATTTCTGATAAATAAAAAAAAAGAATTCGAAAGGTATATTTGAATTAATTTGAAATGCTGATTTTCTCTTTGAATAATCTCTATCTCTAAATATTCAAAAATTTTACAAAACTACATCAAAAGAAGTTTTATACTAAAGCCCCGTTTATACTACACTCCTTAATCTACATCTGTGGTTTATCCGGACTGA
>JAGDQP010010245.1:8035-56431 GCA_022664845.1 Lepisma saccharinum
ACTGCTTTCACGCTGACCAGACGTATTGGGAGATGAGAGCCGAAGTTCTCAACTGTGATCGCCACCGTCTTTTAATCACAGCAGCTCCCCAATTGCATCACGATACTGGGTTGGCACCGTTCCAGAATCCCTCTGGCAGAGACGGAAATTGAACCTAGGACTTCACGACCAGCAGTCAGTACGATATATATTTTCTCTTCAGTTATGCACATACTGATTCTGCGCATATAATAAGTAGCACATCCTGTAAATAATATTCACCTGATTTACAAGAATTAAGATAAATTTTAAAAAGGGAAGTTCACAGAGCGACAACTAAAGGGTAAAACTGTGTTAGAACTCCACGTTTAGCACCCTTGAAATAAACTGGAAGTGAATAATCGAGATTAACTACTTACTTTGTTTGACTTCTCTCAAAATTGATTTGCAATGCCAATATGATAAATTAGAACTCAGTCTTTGAGAATATCAAGTATAACTTTAGTACGCAATAAATCCCATTAGGATCTCAATTAGAGAAAAAAAAACTTACATCTAGGAAGATTCCACTGGAAACTATTGCGTACGTGCAAAAGTTCGTCCCTTTTTGGTGTGCATATACAAGTGTGAACAATACAAAATGGAACTTACCTAGGACTTAATCGCAACCGCAATCGATGACCTCTGGTCATTTTTCCGGTAGGAGGTGAATCTCGTGCTGATAGAAGTTCAGGCGTTTAGAGTTGAAGAACTATTGTACGGCAATTTTCACAGCCTACAAATCAAAGATTTTCCGAGCGAGGGAGTTCTAATATAGGTTGTAGTCTTTAAGGTCCAAGTAATTAGAATAGGGCAGGTGCGGCAAAAGCTCCTAACTAAAGTCCATAAATTTTGGCGAGTGATGACACCAGCATTCAACCTGGGGATGGTGGATGATGACTCCTTAGGGTTTGACGATGATCCTGCTCGTTGTCTATCCAAGTGTTGACAGTAGAGGATGGCATTAATTGTTTGGTAAGGTTCCAGAACCTCCCAGTTAATTATGGCTTGACTGAATTCAATTTCTTTAAGGCCTTTATGCAACTTTTGGTTCAGGCGGAATGGACGAATGGGAGAATTAGTGGAATGAAGAAAGTGGGAGGAAACGGGAGAACACCGATAAAAATCGACGCACATGGTGTTTTTCCAGCACAAACCCCACATGACATGAGCAGAAATCGAACCAAGAATACCACGCACAACAGGTGAGCGCTCTACAACTAAGTCACCGCGGCCCAAATTATGCCTTTGACACCCCTCCACATCCGCATACTAGCATCACTTTCTTGGGATTAAGTTCTGGCTTGAGCTTCGATAGAAGTGGTTCAGAAACGTGACACACAGTCCTTCGACACTTTACTTTCTTGTACAGAATCCACTTCTCATCACCCGTGATAATGCGTGTCAAACCCCGGCCATTTTTGTACCAGAAAAGTAAGGAAACACAGATCGTGACGCGCCCCCTCCCGTTAACTTGCATTCAGCTGATGGGGAACCCAATTATCGAACTTTGTGGTGTAACATTGTGATTGGAGTCGTCCTTCAACTCCTGTCCTGGGTTTCTTTAAGATTTCCGCCAATTTTTATACGGTTGGATTAGGGCAGTTTTTTATGGCTTGGTAGTGATTCTCTTCGAAAAGCGCTGATGGACATCCAGACTATAGTTGATCGTAACAGCTTCTCTCTCCGTCCCTGAATTTTCGAAACCACTGACGGCATGTGCTGTCGTCAACTGCATGTCCACCACACACTTGCCGAATGTCGCGTCAGGCTGCGACCGTATTATTGCCTTTATCGAACTCAAAAAGTAAACACTGTAATGGGTCCAGACTCCAGAGACTGGAGGGATGGGGACTCCCCTAACCTCTTGTGGCTAACCAAACATTGACACTCACCGCCAGGAAGATTCCCACCAAAAAAAGTTCTTCGGAATCCATTCGTTGACAGGATGTGATAGTACAAGTAAATTCTCAACAAAACGCGCATCACTGAAAGCTGGTACTGGTGCATCCATACTTCTAGAAGAATTTGGTCTCTCTCCCTATCTATATATCGCTCTATTTCTCTCGGTAAAACATGGAAACTTGTAATAATCCTGATGAAAGCCCTTGGATCACACTTTCCGACAGCTGATGAATTCCGATGTCACCAGTATCACCATAAAAATGTTTGGAAGCTTTACGCCAATACCAACATCCACGAGAATCTACAATTAAAGAGTTCACTTTCCGCGTCACAGATGCTTTGTCAAATGCACGGTTTCTTGACTCTATGACGGTAAACTGAAAGTGATGGGAAATTGATTCCTCAAGAACATAATGTGTAACAATTCCTCCAGACTTCCCTGTGGCCTGCTCTTGTGCCAAGTGTATCTGACGATCTTGTTCTTGTCGTATAAATAAATGTTCCTGTTGTATCTTTTGCAAGTGCTAATCTTGAGATGCTTATAATAATCATTACAGAAATGATGAGTGATTTATAAAAGAGTTAAAGACTTAAAATTAAAGTAACTTCAAAAATCACTCTATAGAAAAATTTCCAATTGTTTCTGCGGAGATAATTTCGAATTATAAGCATGTTTACCGTAAACACTTCATATATATTGAGATAAAAATTTGTTTAAGATTTTCTGAAATTATTGACTTGAAAACCAAATTTAAGCATTGCAGAAGTCCACCCATAAAAATATTGGTTTTTATTATATTTAAAACGCTGACACGTTTAGAAAACATTTTTTTAGGAAGGAATATCCAGCTGTAGTTAAAATATTTAATAATAATAAAAGTAGTAATAAAGTATTAGTCAAAACAAAAAATAGGTAAGTGTAGGGATTTTGAAAGATAAGTTCAGGAGCACTCAAGGAGTTGTGGTAAATTATACTTTTTTTTTTAATTTTACAAACTAATACCTTAAGAATTTTATACGTGATTATTCACAATTTAAAAGCTCCGAAAATGTTATTTAACTTTTGTATTGCGTTTCTAAATTCATTTTCTAACTCATTCAAATACCAAGTTGAAATAAAATATTCTGTTTTGAATCGAAAATTACAAATATCTCAAAATTGGCTACATTAAGAGCAAAAATATAAGAAGAAATTTTACATCTATTTATGACCTTTAAAAAAGAACTTCGAATCGTATGAAAAATGGCCAAGAAACTTGGGATTAAAAATATGCGCTTCCGCCACTTTGTATCCCATACGCTGGCTAAGTGATCAATGAGAGAGTCACGGAACCAGTAGATTTTACATTCTATCAACACCTCAAATAAGCCTATGAAGTCAAATTAAGGGTACATCTAAGTGCACAGGAAGTCGGACCAGCTCCTTGACTAGTAAGCGGCTAGGTAAAAGAAAATGCAATGAAAGGGCATGTTCCAGTTAGGTTGATGTATTTAGTTGAATTATTACAGGAGTTTTATTAATTTATTTAAATATTAAATTGGAACTTTATGAGCAAATGGATCCTAATGATGCAGATACATTTTAAAATATAACGACTTCTATACGAATATTTTCCACCTATTCTGCAGGATTGTGACTATATGAGATATCTTGACATTGTATGAGTATCGTACAGTTAACCTAACAATATAGCGTAGTGGAAATTGAATTTCAAATGAAGTTAATTATTGAATAAATTACTTTCAAGAGAATACATTACTTTCATGATTGAATTATGTGAACGTTCATTGATTTGCATTCAACAAAATATAATACAATAACTACCCAGTTTGTATGTTCCTTTATAATCAAAAGGGATCTGGATTCAAATTTCACGACCGTCTATTGTGAATGAGATTTTTCCTTTACCCCACAACTCGAATGTTGGAATCATATTTTGAAAGAAAACGAGGGTCGTTAGTTTCTTTATTTATTTTTACACAAAGTTAAATGTATGATGAACCTAAGACGTTGTAAAGACCACTCGTATGAAGTTTTAAATAAAACAATACTTAATGTCTGTTCCTACAGCTAATATTTTTCTATCAGATATACTTACTTTAAGACCCCTCTCTCAGTGACCCGAATAAGAAGTAATAATCAGTAAACATTCCACGATTCCTGAGAAATATAAACATGCGGAACCTGAAGTTACCTTGCTTGCATATAGAATATACAGCTAAATTTTACGAAAAGAATGGCTGAGCCATGGAGCCTAGAGGACACAAATAAATCCAATTCAATTCAATTTATGAAAAGGAAATACATGTATATATACAAGCAAGCGCTTCTTATTGCAGACGCCATTCCAGACTTTTTTTTTTTTTTTAAATATTCGGATTTCCTCTTTCACAATTTTATTCTATTATATAATTTCAATGTTTAGCCCGTTATGTTCTAAATTATTGTAATACAAATGTTTAGATGCAGAAAAAAATGGTTTAATAATTCAGAGAGTACTGGTTACGGTGTACCCTGTGCGTTCTCCTTTAACATTTGTTTTATTATTTGAAGCTTTATTGTCCGTAGAGAATGCTATTTAATCGAATTCTTATTGAACTATATTTAAACCATATAACTACCTTATTTACACTCACCCACAAATTTTCCATATATAACGTACAGCGTACACGGTTCACAGTTCCGATCCACTGCTCCAAGTATCGGTCATTTGAATCTCATGTCACAGATTCAAATCACCGATACTTGGAGCAGTGAATCGGTATTGTTGAAAACAAATTCTTCTGAAATAGATGTTGTTAAACTAATAATCACAATTTAATTGGTAACAACTCTTTCGAGCCTGCAAATTAACAGCACAGGGATTGGGAATAAGATAAAGTTAAAATGAATATTATGTGTAAAGATAGATGACCGCACCTAACCTTACCTAACCTCCAAGAACCCATGGTCACTAATTTAAGATAATCTACGAAAAATGCAAACAAGCAATTAATATTAAATGGTGTCCTGTAAGCAGAGGAAGTCCTGTAATTTAAATGGTGCAGAAGATTTTTAAAATAATCTAACACAACGTAAAATTAACGTAATATTAATTTATGCAAAATTTAAGACGGTCCATTTGTTATTAAATTAGTGAAGACAATGAGTAAAGGGATAAAACTATTTAATACTTATGAAGTGAGTGCACTGTTAACTTAGTTGATGCCATAAGCGCTCTGCAAAATTTCCTACCACGTACCCCTTTTTTGTGATCTGAATCATTTAAAATTTTCTTCTTTGTTTCTTTCTTTTCACCATCAGAAACAATTAAAGTGGCTTCCGCATGTTCCTAACTGTTATATAACCTTGTAAAGGATTCCAATTTTTCGGTTGAAGAGAGACCTTCACAGGAAATTTGTAGCGAACTCACAAGTCGAATTTTTTCCTCATTGTCCCTTCTTTTAACCGTGTCGTTCATTACACGTGCTCTGATTGAAAATTATCCGAAATTTGCTTCTTCATTTTTGACCTTAAAAGAAAAGCCTCTCCGTATCCCATCCCCCTTATATTTGTTACATTTCTGCTTCTGTTCTCGATTTTTATCAGAGTTTTTAAAAATTGTAATTTATTCACAATATTATTGTTTATTACCCTTTTAATCTATAGGTTTTCTGCTAAGTCTGAAACTACAAGAATAAAATCATTAACAGTAGTTTTCATGATAGCAAACTGCATTTAATGGTAAGTTGTTCATCTCCACCATCATGGATTTACTTATCTTGAAATCAAGTAAAAAATATCAAATTGTAAAGCCTAGTAGCACACATACGTGTTTTCAACGTTGATTTTAGGTTCATTTCGTTGATTAACAGTTGTCGGTTGAAAAAAATACGTTTATTTTTAAATCATATTTCATCAAAGACGTCATTTAGTTGATAAGACGTTAATATAACGTGTATTCAATATGTTATTTTAGACTATCGTATAATATATTTTATTTAATGCATTTCTTACTAATGTTATGTCAAAAATATAATTAAAAATTATTTAAATGACACAAACTAATTTTGGTGTTCTCATGTACACGTTGAAAACATATTTAATTTTAAACCATATGTCAACGAAGTTAGAATTTCGTTGATACGACGTTAATGTGATATACTTTCAACTGTTATTCATAATATGTCCTAGATTTCGTTTCGCACTTGTATTTCTAATTTAATTGCTTAAACGTTACAATTAAATGCACATACAATGAAAGTAACTATATTTTTCATGTTTTCATTTGCATGTTGAAAACAGATTAAATTTTAAACTATATTTCAACGAACATTTAATCTCAACGATGCAGTAAAAGAGTTGTGTCCTCTCCAGGTGGATTCTTGGATACATGGTCAACGCGTCGAGCTACCAACGAGAAGTACAGAACGTTCCTGTGTTCGAACCTCACAGCAGGCACTCGAATTATTTACTGTTGGAAAATTAACACCGAATATCGTGATAAAAGCAACGGATAAAATGAAACTAAATATGTGTATACCAATAGACAGCATTTATGCTCTGTTTTGACCAACTGAACCCGTTTCTTCATCGTTTTTTCTCAACCATTATTCAAGGTCGAATAAACCGTTGAATAGACGGACATTTCGGTAAATTAACAACGTTAAAATAACGTTTTGGTACTAACGTTTAATCCACGTATTTTCAACATTTGTGTGCAACTGGGAAAAGGATTATGTGACACTTCTATTTAGCGCAATTAGAGACAAATTCAAGGTCATAAACCATTTTGTGATATCTACACTTGTTTTAAAGTCATGATCACATATTGTTTTCTTTTTTTTTTACAATGAGACCAGTGAAATAAACTTAATTACAGCATATGCTGAAAATCTACTCTGACATTCCTTCAAATACTCTATTAAAAACGTGTCATGAAACTTTCTAGATGTGTTTCCTGTTCCATTTTGATATTTGCGACTTACTGGGATAATACTAATTCTAGCTTGTTCCAAGTGTGTAAATGGTTTTGTTTTAGTTTTGTTTTGAGGCTGCATCAGGAATATTCATTAGGATGTTTATATAGCTGAAAAGCAGTTGAAATTATCCTGCAACAGAAGGAAGTTACAATTAGTTCAATAGTGATTGTGACTGCATGAGAAGTAACTTAACCAATCACCACTTTTGTACAATCCAACACAAGAATTAGAATATCCTGATAATATTTGGTTGTCAATATCTCATAAAAGAATAATTGTTCGACAATCATTCTTGGAGATGTTTTATATAAAATAAATAACAGTTTTTACTAACAAGGTAATCGCAAATCAACATAAAATTACTTACTACAGTGCATTGACGATGTGATCAAATGAACGCTCCTGTACTACGGTGTTTCGGAATTTTACGGAACAGGAGTCAGAACTTCAAAGTTATCGAAATTTTGTTCTGAGCGCAAACAGAGAAGGCAATACTTCATACATATGCGTGGAAGGTATGTATTTCCCGCTTACTTTCATATGAAAAGTTGTACTGAAGATAATTTGTATGTTAAATTAAAGTCATTGAAGAAGTTGACGTGTTAATTAATTGCAGTGATACTATATGGAACAATCAAATAGCGATAGAACATTTTACGTTATATAGCACATATTTTGTTCCTTCTCTCTTTGATGACTATTTTTCTCATCCTCCGAACATTTCAAGATATTTCAGTACCTTTTAGAGACATGCAACGAAGCAGCAACTCACAAACTCTCTAAAAACATGGTAGTTGCAATGTTTTTTATTGGAATGTAACTCATACTGCATCTTAGTGTAGCGTAGAAATGTAGTTCGTGATTCTGAATATCAAAGAGACAAATCTGGGTTTCATGCATCATACCCAAGAAATGGTAGTCATCTTCAACGAAAATCTGAATTTCAAATTCCAGCTTGTTGGAATTCCAAATTAAATTTCGAACAGCTATTCTTAATGGACAGATAATGTACCTATTATAGATCACTGAATTGTACGATTGAGCTTAACATATGAGGGGCTCAGAAGCAACAGGATGCAAGTGACATTGAAATTAGCCATGGTACCGAGACCGAGACTAGTCTTGTTCTCGTCTCGAATTCGAGACCAAAACCGAGACTAAGGTTCAGGAATCGAGACGAGACCGAGACACTATACATCGAGACCTATTCGAGACGAGACCAAGACCGAAACTTATCCCATGAGACTCTGGTCTTGATCGAGACTATATTTTCACGAATTTCGATAATACTAATTTAATACTTTTGTTGATGTTGTTTCATACTATAAGAAGTCTTGTGACAATTAGTTTCATTCAGATAAATTTTATTTATTATATCGTAGTTTAAAAATGTGACTATAAGTGACTAAAAATGAGTAGCCAAGTTATCAATGCCAAACTGTTTTCTGTTGTCTTTCAGTAGTAATATAAATGTGATTCGGGGACGGAAAAATACAGACATTTATTGTCTTCTGCAAATGTTCATCCCCTTGCTTTCTCCCTGCTGATAGTGTTTTAATTGTGTTGACACTCTCCCATTTATATCAGCCTCTGCTAGACTGATCCCGTAAAGACTGTAAAGCATACATCAAGAAGCCAAACTATCTAAATTGTAATATAGAATATAACTTTTCTTATACCATTTATATATATATATATGTGAAGTTTCACCGAAACATCTCGAACAACAACTCAACCATCTTCCTATTCCTAGTGCCTGAGTCGGAAGTTGTCGATGGACAGGCGTAGAGGGGATATAAGATTGCACATAGTAATGCCTTAGACATAGTAAAGTTTTTTTTTTTTTTTTTACCCATTAAGCTGTGCTTTGGTAGGATTGTTGGAATAACATTTTAATCTGATAACACGGCTTATTTGAAATACCAATGTGTTTATTTCAGTTTATAAGATTCACAATACTCTATTTGAAAGTAGGGCCTACCAGAAACAAACTTTACTTTTTTATTTTTGCTTTAATGTGTGGACGTGCAATTTAAATCCATATCTATGAATCAGTTGTTTTAATCAGTCAAGAGCAGTATCGTAAACTAATTGATTCGAATGACTGGAGTTCGGTAAATACTATTCTGAGTTTCTTTGTATTTGATTATTTAATTATTACCTTGTACAAAAGTTCACAATAAGTAAAATTTTTGTCACTTACTGTACACTGTTAAAATTTTTGTTAACGTTGGTAGGAATTCTCAGGAAAGTTTCGCAGAATTTTTAGTATTTCATGTTGTTTCACTGTAATGGAGAAAAATTCAGAGACTTTTCTTATGATTATCTGGATCTGGAGAACTATATGATGGATGTCCTTTATTACTCAAATTACTGAAAATTCCCAGGTTGTCTAGCTTTTCTCAGGAATGTTTCGGAAAATCTTGAACAGTGTGCGACCATTTATTTCTATATACCTGTTAGAAAATTTCGATTAAAATGTAACTTTTTCAGTTTTAATTTAACAGTAATTCAATCAATTAAAATATAATTTAGAAATAGCAAAACTTAAATGTTACGTATACTACTTTCGTAATTTGTGGTATAACATGGATCCGTTTCCATAACATAAATATTTTCATGTATCTCACTTACTGGTATTCTATATATCCTAACTAAAGCTTTATATTACTTTTAAAATCGTAATGTTTTTCCCTCTATTTCAGAATATTATTTCTAATCTAAACTCCAAATGAACGATGGAACAAACTATGTAAATTTCATACTAATATTTTTGTTCTTGTACTGAGATCAAAAAGCCTGCATAACCAATTCAAACAAATCAAGGAACGGCAACATTTTAAAGTCTGTCGTCTTTCGAGACTCGAGACGAGACAGAGACAAGACTAACGTGTCGAGACTCGAGACCGAGACGAGACTGACGTGAGGTTTACAATCGAGACTAAGACCAAGACCAAGACAGGAATTTTCAGATCGAGACGAGACCAAGACCAAGACTGTCCTACAAAATTCGAGGCGAGAGCGAGACTGACCCAAGTCTCGTTTCGATATCACTCCTAATTGAAATATGTAGCTTTCATATTTTACATATTTCTTGTCAAACATAAAGAGGTACTCGAATTAAAAAAAATCAATGTCACTTGTATCTCTTTGCTTCTCAGTACCTCATGTCTTCACATTCAATGATATAGTAATTCTCCAGGAGATGGAGTCTATTTTACTGTATTTCCATTCATCACTTCTTATCTATGATAGATAGTCACAAGACACAAAAATATATTTTCAAGATAACATTTTTCAAGTACATAGTTTTATAATACAAGCATTGCGCTAGAGAACACGTGTTAGTGATTCTGACCATAATGTTCATCCAGTAGTGCATTTTTCGCGAAGAATACAAGTAAAAGAAATATTGATTCTTTTTTAAGGTAGCTTATAACACTTTGACGGAACTCATGATTTATTTATAATACTGTACAAATGAGTCATGGGACGGAAACTTTTAAAAGCCTATCGTCTTTCGAGGCTCTCGTGACAAGACCGAGACTAACGTGGCGAGACTGAGGTTTGCAATCGAGACCGAAACCAAAACTGGAATTTTCAGGTCGACACGAGACCAAGACCAAGACCAAGACGTCCTAAAAAAAATTGAGACGAGAACGAGAGTGCTGCCCTCTCCGTCTCGTCTCGTCTCGCCTCGATAACATCCCCAGTTTAAGTTAGGCTTAGGATTAAACATCAATTTTCAAATACACCAACTTAGCCTAAACCATGGTCTAGCCTAGGTATACGTCTTTGCATCGGGCGTATGTGTTTCTCGTAGCATGTTCGCTGGATTTTTTAAATAAAATTTGTTCACTTTCTTTACATGCGTCATTCTGTTTCTGCCATGTGTCTATATTTGATGGGTTTAAAGAATAACGAGGATCTCTTTATGTACATCTCCTGCATTCTTGTATAAACTACTCATATGAGATACTCCACAAAACAACATAGTATGTAGTCACGTAAGATCGGTTGGCGCCAAAACTAGACAAATTCCTGTTTACATATCCATTTCGTATTCTACATACATTCCATATAGAGCCATACTTTAGAGGATGACATGTATATATAATAACCCGCTGATCGGGATTAAAAAGACACGTGTAATTGTATACCTCGCTTTAATCTCCTTCCTTCCGTTCCTCCTTGAAACACAGAGATAAAGAAGGGGAGAAACGCGATCTGCTTTTTTTTTCTTTTAGGTATGAATGTTGAAATCTTACTGCTTCATAATACAGTTGTGAGACACGGAACCCACCAACTACAGCGCGTACTGATTTACGCTACAATGAGAGAATATGGAATACCACACCACCGACGATGATTCATATACGTATATATCTTACATGTGGCTTCGTCTTAGGCAACGAGCCAAAGTAATAAGAACAAATAAATACCACAATTACAAGATAGTATTTCACTTCCATTGTTGCCAACTGTGACAGTTCAATGTAAAATATGGAGAGAAAGTCTACACATATATTCAAATGTTTACATATAATATTTTTATTGTGTTTGTACAAAACACTTAGAAATATACGGTACTTTACGATTATCATCTTTGTTTAGCAATACATACAGATCAAGGATATCTTAATACAAACATCAATTATCATATTACATCTAATTTTGTCTATCTAGATTAATTTTGCCCTTCTTAACGAAGTGCTTCCTGTTAGAGCAATCCTTTACGGTATCATCCTACTTGTTAAGTATATTTTCTTCAGTTCATGTAGTATTTTTCTGGCGCCCTCCTTTTTCTCCCCACAAACGTTTTCAGTAAGCGTTCCTGGAGCAATTTCAAAACTTTTGAGCATACATAAATAACTGACTTACTGAACAATTTTAAAAATGGAGAAAATATAAATTTGTAGCTGAAGAATATTGGACTTGAACAAATTAACCATTCTATCTAGTTCAAGGTATACGGAATTACGTTAAGACAACATCCAACAACAAAACAAAAGATTTTCACTGGCTTGTTCTCCCATGTCAGTATAATTTTTCTTTGAGTGAAGAAGCGCCTGAGCTTTTGAAACATAAATTGTTTATCTACTACATAATATGTGGTGACTTGTGTAGGACATTTGTTGATGTGACAAGTAGTCATCTAACAAACCGAAAGAATATCTCAGTTGCAATAACAAGAGGAGAATAAAGACAGACAGGGTATAAAGGACAGTAAAGCATACAGGAAGTACGGAAATTAGTTGAGAAGAATGAAAAGTTTTGAGCATGACAAAGGAGAGGAAAAAATAGAAACGAAAGATGCACACGTGTGGGAGTAACAGGACTAAAATAGGTGAGGAAAAGTTCCTCTTATGACTTCCTGCTCTCAGCTACTCTATTATTATTATTTAAGGTAGTGTTTCTTTTCGTTTTTTCTTTTTTTATTCTGGTCTTACCTCAGCGTGCAGGAAAGGAATATCCTCTTCGGCTGGCTGTCTTACATTGAGGCTGAAAAGTTCCAACTATGAATTTAACATTTGTTCAAATATGCATGTGCAACTAATTGATTCTCTGGACGAGAACGCTAATTATACCGTCTTTTGTTCGTGTTGGCAAAAGGAAACACATTAAAAAGAATGTTTTTCTTTTGTGTTACCAAAAAAAAAAAAGATGTTTCCTCAGAGATTCTGTCTACATTTTACTTTTATGTACGTGTGGTACAAGTGAGTATAGGCACTAAAAATATTACGAGGTTTCTCACTTGTATTTTTTTTTTACATTTTAACTATTTCAAACCAAGATTGTGAATGAGCAAGAGGTACTAGGAAACCAAAATTCCGTATCAACTGATGGCGTATTCTCAAATAATTAAATTATTAAATTTATCATAAAATTTTTTTGAAGTAGACTAAAATAATACTTTAAATTCTAATATAGGGAGAATTACGTAGCAAACGTACTAAATCTAAATATTAGGAATATACGTATAATTCTGGACAAAATATCTGGAAAATATTAAGTAAATATTTAATACAAAGACTGAAAATGTAAATGTTATAGTTACATCTGTTATATTTAAAGCATAACTTATGAAAATATTTTCAATTGTTTCATTTGCAAAATTATATGTTTTAGGTGGGTTATAACAAAATTGTGATCAAATTAAAAACAATATAATTATATAGGAAAATAGCATTATTTTAAATTGAATTTTTATTTTATATTGGATTTCGCTTTGTCATAATCTTGATCTGAAATTTTCCAAATAACAACTTTCAACACTGATTAATTATCTCGGAAACGGAGTGCTTTAGACCCCGTCTTTATTAAACAGCTTTTATTTGTTTGTTCCTATCTAAAATATTCTCATAGATTTTAAAGACCGGTTATTTTTATTTCATTTCATTTTAAGAACAAAATTAGCCTTTACAATCAATTAAATAAACTTTACTAAACATTTTCTACTTTAAAAAACTTGAATTGAGTCTTGATGTCGGGGAAGTCTTACAATGTTAATTATGCAGTCTCCTCCATTCTCCAGTCATCTCACTTTATCTTATTCTCAAAATGTAGGTTAGGGTCGTACTCGTACTATTACTTATTTCCGGACGGATGGTTCCAGAAATCTTGATATTAATTGCGAAGTTAGGAATTTCTGGGCTGAATAGAAACACGTTCTTCGATGTAATGCGAGTTTTTATTTCTTCCGTGATCTGGTTTTTACTTGTTGCATATGGTTTCAAGTATTTAATTATTTTCTTTATGATCTCATTCTTAATTCCTACATTTCTGTTGCCTTCTCTCGCTGTGTCTCGTCTTGTAAACATATAATTTGCTTTCTCTACGTTCACCTGGGGGCCTATCTACTCGCAAGCTTCTACTAGCGCATCGATATTACTTTGTCATTCACATAAAATGATATTTTTTCTTGAGGTGAGTTTCATTTGTGATAAATAAATGTTCCTTCACAAATCAAATGTACGATTACCTACTAAGCGTCGAATAAATAAAATAGTAAATTATGAATCCTAAACAAATTCAACGGTTACCGAAATAAAATTGTGTTTATGGAATTACAATATTTTATGCTACCATTTCTTTTTCTTGTATGTATGTGTAAGCTTGTTTTCACTTTACGCTTTGTGTATTTTAGCTAAGTTCCCTTTTTATGTACCAATTCAAATGTATTCTTTCTTTTCTCCCTTACACAGTGCTTACGTAATTCAGGAAAGGACATAAGTCAAAAGTAAGTTACTATTACCATCTTTGTATTTTTAAATGATACACAATTAAGAACCTCAATTTGAATTTTATTTAAGGCCCTCAAGTAACTTTGACTCAGATCTAATGCATGATTATGGAAGAATTTATGGAATGAAGAAAGTGGGAGGCAACGCGAGATGACCGAGAAAACCCACGCACACGCTGTTTGTCCGTCACAAAGCCCACATGACACGAGCCTTGATCGAACTGGAGATCTCACGTCTCAGAGCTCAGCGCTCTACCACTGAGCCACCGTGACCTCCGTGTAACTAAAAAAACGATGAAAATGCCAAAAGAAAGATGAGTGTAGCCGTGAAAAAGAAATAATAGCAGTCTTGGTGCATTTAATCGTTTACCAGATACGCTGCTCAATTGTAAATCATGTTACCAAGGCGCTGAATTTAGCTGATATATTACGCGTGCATATTATTTAATATTCATCCAAACCATCTCGAGCATATAAGTTTAAAAAAACGTTATTGCTGGTTTAATGGGTTTGTAGGAATATTTTGAATTCAAGTTAATAAAATGAACAAGATTTTCATTGATTATGGATTTCAGCATCATTTTATTTTTATTTTATTTTATTTTTAAGCCAAAGAAATATCACCTTGTTGTTTCGGACTCAGGACTTGTCATCACGTTTTCTGTGCATGCTTTAGAATAGGAATTCCAAAGCGTACCTACCTAATTAAGACACGTATGGCCCAACCTGTAAGTGGTGAGAAGAAACGCAAGATGGAAAGAAGGGATCTTGTTTCATGTGGACAAAACAAAATAAGAGAAAGAGAAGTTAGAGAGAAAGAAGATAATGATAAAGAAGGAAAGAACGAAAGGAGAAACTGAAGTTGGAGGCACTTTTCCAAACTTTTATTGTCACTGTATATATCATTTTCAAGTTTTGGAAGCACAGCTATATAACTTGTAGGGCCACTTTGTCGGCAAGGCTAATAGACTAGTGAAATGCGCTCTTGGACTTGTAGCGGTGATATGGAACTAAATGGTCACCCGAGCGCGGATGACTTCCCTTGGTATCTTTTTAATTTTTTTAAAAAGAAAAAATGACTATTTTTACCTTTTTTGTTAAGGAAAAAGATCCGCAAATATCCCTGTCCACCTAATTCAACCCGACCCTCCCAGATAATTAACCGGTAGCTGGATAAGGAGCACTTATAGTTGGAGAAAAATATAGCGACTAGCCAAGCGGGGAAGAGATAGAAGTCAATGGCCTGAAGCTAAGTCGTTCGTTTGTTGGGACATGAAGTTATGGACTTAAAGTAACATTCGACCATCCGCCACTTCTTTTTGTACACTACTTTTTCCCTACTTACTGGGGGGTTGACTATCTCTCTCTCTCTCTTTTTCTGCCGAAAAAAGGGACATTTTTGTTCCTCGGCTGGACGTGTCCGCCCATCTCAAAACCAACATCGAGCAATCGTTTCTGATGCACATCACCGCCTCTTACATCAGTTGTGATTCATAGGACTTTTTTTTTGTTTTGTTTTTCGTTTCGTTCCTCTACTTTATATTCGCTTCCCCCTTTCCTCTATTTTCCATTTTCTTTCTTTCTTTTCAGCTTCTCTGTTTCTCTTCACCTTCCTCCCTCTATGATCAGTTGCATTTGAAGCTATTCTTTGCAAAGAAAAAATTGAGGAAAAACAAGCAGACGTCGCGCTTCACTTGCACGCCGCTCTTCCACCATTTATTCTCGGCTTGAGCCGTCAACTCAACCTTTGCTTACGTTATTAGCAAGAAAGGGATTTAAAGTTGCAAAAATATCTTCCTTCTTTTTTACCCCTTCCGCTTCTCTCTTTCGTGTTTGTTACAACTTAACGTATCCTTTAGTTAATTATTTCCCCTGCTGAATGAAGTCTCTCTCTCGCTCTCTGTCAGGCTGTAAATGCAAAGGATTGCACATGTGACACGACATAAACGCCTATTATCCAGCACCATTTTTCTTTAAGTGTATATGTCCTTTTTCTATATACGGTACTAATACAGTGATAGAGTGGCAACATTGGAATGAACAAATGTTGGTTGAACAAAGTCTAAATTTGTAAATGGGAAAATTTATCAAGATATTTATCAGGATAGAATCAGATAAATTTAAATGAAATGGAATTTCTGAAGTATTTTTCATGATATGTTTGTTGAGAAAGTTTAGTTCCATTGTTCGTGTTATTGTGTATATTTTACCAAATATTGCATGCTTTCATACAGCACATATCTTCATTTAACTTACTATGTGTTCCTATTTACTACAATAACATACTGAGAGATTAGGAAAGTAATGTTGAATGTTTCTGTCAAAAGTTCTGGAAACGTAAAACAATTAGTTACATGATATAATAAGTTAACAATTTTGATAATACAGAAAACCAGAAGTTCAAAAGTTACCAAGTGTCGATAAATTTAGTAGATTCTCCTTTAATGTGTATACCAGGTCAAATATTTTGCGCTAAGATCTTCAATATCTTCACAAGAAGCAGAATAAATTTAATACTGTTCTAGATCTTGTTGTCGCTTAGTTATTAAGATTGACTTCAATCTGGACAGACCTATTCTTAAACTAAATAGAAATTAAAATATACTTGGTTTTCAATGGAATTCTTGCATGCGCAAAGAAACAACCATTAATTAGTTATTCACTGCGAAAGATTTAAATTAAGCACTCTTTCTATTGAATTAAGCATTTATCCAAAACTGAGGATTGCGACTACATTCTTTTTTTACACATTCGTGTTGAATTTAAAGCAGTTCCCTGAGTTGGTAAGAAATAACGCATATACATTGAGTGTCCACTTGTTAGATACAATGCCCCCTTTCATACATGTGATGATATTGTCAATAGGTAGTACTGGTGGCTATGAGCATCGATTCACTTTTCTCAATGTGTAATAGGAGTGAAATGAAAAACATTATAAAAAACCTTTTAAAGACATACTTTTCTTAAACAATTCGTACTAAAAAGTAAAAAAAAAAAATAATTTTGTATATGCATGACTAAACAGACAAGCATGGGGTGCTCTCTCATATATAGTCACTTTATAAATTCTTCAATTGGCGCACCCCATACTTTTCTTTTTGAGTCATGCATAAACAAATTTATTGTTTTACCTTTTAGTACCAATTGTTTAAGAAAAAGTATGTGTTTATTTTTTTTCGAGTTATTTCGGTTTTTGGACACTTTTTCTCAAGGAGACCCAAATCCTAAAGTGTTCTGTAACCTTGCAGAACATCCTTGCAGGCTAGTACTTATTTTAGGATAAAGAAGTCCATATTAAAAAAATACATATTAAAATATGCTTTTAAAATAAATAAATATACATAGAAATATATGAAAGTAACAATGTAATAATGTATTGCCACCCGACTTAATGTCGCTGTGCCATCATCATTGTATGACGTCGGGAAATGAGTTAAAAGTCTGTAAAAAAAAAGGGATTTAATGATTTTGAGCGGGATATAATTATCGCTGCCCGAATGGAGGTTCTTTCCACAACTATGACACGCATATTTGCGGATTCCAACCGTTCTACGTAGGCAAGGACGTCGACCGGGGGGAAAGGGGGCACTTGCCCCTCCTGGACTTCAGTCTTTATATATTTTGCTACTCTAAGTTCATATGTTTGGTGTATGTTTTTATGATTTTCGCTTCATAAGAGGCACTTGGGGTACTGCTATTAAATGTTCTTATTTACTGCCATATGGATTTTAATTTATGTAATCATAAATATGTCTATTTATACTAACAAAACAAACTATGTGAAAACATCATAATTAAAAACACGAATGACATTATTGTACCATCATGTAACTTTTATTTCTTGGAACGTACTCTTGTTTTATTAAGTTCACTGCAGTTCCTCTGGTAAGCAAATACCCCCCCCCCCACTATCTCTCTCTTCCACATACACACACGCACACACTTACACACAAACTTTTAAAAAACGAATAAACCAATCATAACATACACATTCTTTTAAAGTGATAATTTAGGGACACTCATCCCTTAGGGGTACTCACACTTACTATTTCTATTTTTAAAAAATACCAAACAAATCAAGGACAATACTGAAATTTTGAAACGCGATCTATCTAATACCGGTACTTATTAGCATTTATGAAATGAACTGTTTGAGATTTTGAAACTAATTCTTTTAGCTAAGATATTTGAACGTCGTAACCCAGGATTTAAAATTTCCCATGAATGACATTATAACAAATATCTTCAAATTATAGATTAGTTTATTTGATAGATATTCTTAAGTATCATCTATCCCATTTTTTAAAAATACCAATTTTTTTTCTTTTTTTTTTGTATATTAGTTTTAAATATATTAAAAATAGAGCCTGATTACCAAGGTCTCTGAACTTTTACAGGCCATTTTGGCAACAAGACAAATGGATTATGAGAGAATTGGTGGAATGACGAAAGTGGGAAAAAACGGGATGACCCTGAGAGTACCCACGCACAAAACCACGTCGCACGAGTCAGGATCGAACCAGGAATCCCATATACCAGAGGTGAGCGCTCTATCACCAAACCAACAAGACACAAAGTGGATCTGAAACTAGTTCCTTTCCTCTTTGTTTGTTCAGTTTTTGATGTTACTTCATCTGTAGCTAAACGATGGCCAGGAAATAGTAAGTCTCTCTAGTTTAAAGTTATCTAACGTTAGAGCAATGTCGTTAATAAAAAATACATTAAACAACGCTTTAAAACTCAGAATATTTCTAACACGAGTCATCTATAAAATAATAAGAGCAAATCCCCATTCGTTTTATGTAGTGGAAATTCACATACTTCTAACCGGTTAAATTTCTGCAGCTCCTCAGAAACAATTTGATTGCTACTATCCAGTAGTCTGATAATGACTTCTGTGGATCAATTTTCAACTAACCAACCACCCAATACAACACACGCTGATAACCGTACATTTTCCATATCATCATTTGACCATTATTGATCGCTCATACTGAACGGAAATTTTACCTAATAAACCTCGTCTTCACAAGGAAATATTGCCCATAAATTATCTACTAATCTTTGTTAAAATATGTTCTTTCTATAATCTTCGACATGTAACACAACATTTGATGTAAACATAATTGCTCAGTGTTTTAATATTGCCCCCTTCTTTGGGAAAATTCCTGGCTACGCCCCTGTATATAGGGCAAAAACTTCAGCGTTGCTATTGGCCCAGAAATGGAGTTACATATGTTTATAGTTGCTTGTCCTGTTAGGGAGCAAAATGTTAGAACTCGCGTGTACCAACGCTTCTATTGCACACGTACTAAAGGTATATTTTTCATTAACTAAATTCCCTGTTGGTGCATAAGATAGTAACGTATTCCGAAATACGTTGCTTTTTAAATGATAAAATATCAAAATTAGGAACATATGGGATATGACTTCGAAGATCATCAAGTCTATTCTTACTATGACGAAAAGCATGTATTGGAGGCTAACTTACCTCTTCCTTCTGGAGTCCTTGAGAAATTTGAATCTTTGTGACTTAAAGATTTATTATACAAAGTTTGCAGCACAATTATAATCTGCGCAAGGGATTTTACCTTAACTTTGAAAATGGAGATGAATAAGAGTGTTCAAGGCCTATTTTACGTAGTTTATTTTCGCATTAGGGAAAATCGTAGAGAGTACAAGAAATATCTGCTAAAATCACTTCCTTGAGACATACTTCCTTTTATTTATATTTTCTCGGTTGAATGGAGACCTATTATTTAAGCCCGTAAATCTCAGAGAGACGACATCCCTTGCTGAGCATTCTTCTCAGAGTCTGCCGCGTAGAGTTACTAAGCTCGAATCATTGGAACTTCGAACAACATCCCTGTGACTTAGGGACGGAATTACTATTGGGTCCTTTTCTTCTTTATGTATGCGTGGCTGGACTCATTTATAAATCGAGGTGACGGTCTTCCACCAGGCGCCTCACCAGTCGGCGGATAGGGGAATGCCGACCAGATAGTGGGTACCGGAAATATTCCGGGTCTGACTAAACCAGTACTGCTGCCTTTAGTAGAGAAATACAACGGCTAAAAGAAGATAAGCCCGGAAAAAAAAAATGCCATGGTTGAGGGAAGAAGCTCTACCATTACCACGCTAAGGCTGAAGATAAATGACATAGATAAATCTCAGAGATGAGAATGACGTCACTTATATTTGCCTTTACTGCGAGGTCGTAGAGCTGACAACTCTACACAGCTAAATCATGTCAAGAAACAGTAAAAGTAGTTCTGTGGGTTCTCCTAAAATATTCCGGATGTAAACTAGTTTCTTGGACGGGGACTGATACAAGAGGTTCCAAAAGCAGGATTAACAAAGGCCTTATAATAGGAACATGCAACGTAGAACTTAATGCCAACTACACTCTCTCTTCAGATGATAGATAGTACACGAGCCAGAGAAGTACGGGATGGACATTCTTGCGATACAAGAAGTCCTGTGGAAGGGTCAAGATATCATTCGATAAACCAAATACACTTTCTGCTACCGTGAGAAACTCCACGGACTGTACGATTCACCAGATGTTGTAAAAATAATGAAATCGCGACGACTAAGATGGGCAGGCCATGTAGCTCGGATGGGAGAAAAACGAAGATTATATTCTATCCTGGTTGGAAGGTCGGATGGAAGGAGGTCATTGGGAAGACCGAGACGTCGTTGGAAGGACAATGTTAGAAGAGATCTTCGAGAAGTAGGTATTCGTGCTGGAAACTGGCTTGCTATTGCCCAAGATAGACTCCAATGGCGAATGTTTATTACTACGGCGATGAACTTGCGAGTTCCATAAGCCATAGAGTTAGTTAGTTAGCTACAGAGGAACTCAGTCACGCCACTTTGAGACAGAATTTCTGACTAATATCCTCCCAGCGGTTCAGAATGTAGACCACATGAACGAAAGACATTACGATACATATTCGATGGTGCAACTCGGTTTTAATAAATTTCTGTGCTCCGACCGAAGAAGCTGATGCTAACGGGGAAGTTACATTTTACGATGAACTAGATAGATTGTTTGACCTATTACTGAACTATAATGCGAAGATTGTGTTGGTGGATTGCAACGCAAAAGTAAGCAGGGAAGAAAGATTAAAGGTCAGTTCTACAATCGACCGCTAAACTTCTAGTCAGCGCTAAGTTGAGGCCAAGTCTGATTTTGGCCAATGAGAGTACGTAAAATGAGAGTTGGCCTCAACTTAGCGCTGACTGGAAGTTTAGCTGTCGATTGTAGAACTGGCCCTTAGACCTACTATAGGCATATAAAGTCTTCATGAAAAGAACAACAACATTGGACAAAGACTGATAACCTCTGCGGTATCGAAAAATTTAATAGTAAAGAGCATGTACTTTGAACACAAAGACTTGCACAAATATACATGTATATCGTCAGATGGTAAAACACACAACCAAATCGATCACGTATTAGATAGACGGAGACATACCAACGTAATGGACGTTGAAACTTACAGAGAAGTGCAAGGTGACACTGACCATCAGTTAGTGATCACAAAAGTGAGGGACAAGTTGTGCATTGCGAACAGGGAAAGAAAAGGATCAAAAGAATTGAAAGTCGAAGTAAAACTACTAATAACCCGAGCCTAAAGGCAGATTGCCAACTCGAAATCTCAAATAGGTTCCAAATCTTAGCCGACTCGAGCAATAATAAAGATTACAGTAATAATAATAAAATTGTTGTAAATAAGATGTGGGAAACAATTCGTAAAACTTTAGGTAAACTTTATTTTATATGGGCCAGTCTAGTAACTGTTGACTTCGGCCCGTAACGTTCTTGTTAAAAGACACTCATGCCCCAACCCGGGACCTTGGGAAGCAATCCGTGCCACAGTAAAGGACATGCCAAATGTAGATGAGAAGAAACGACAGAAAAACAAACGTTGATGAAGAACGCCTTAAGCTTCATGAGGAACGAAAACAAGCATGGCAACGTTGGTTAATTAATAAAACTAAAGCACATACCAACCATTATAGTAATGCCGGACGTAACGGCCCACGGGGATTTAGAAGAAAAAAGCGAGAATATCTTACGTAGAGGATTGAGGAGATGGAGGAAAACAGCAAGAGAAATAACATACGAGATCTATACAAAAGGATAAACTTGTAATGAACACCTTTGTATATAGTATACGATAGGTATTGTTTATATCTCTTTTAATCTAAGTAAGATCCTCCGGATCAATATTTATATAGGACGCTGAATGCTCTGACAGCATGACGGGTCTGTGATATCATAAGGCATCGACTATAAGACATAAGACTCTTCTCTTCTCACGTAGGTTGCTTCGAGGGGCAGAAAGATAAAGATGCCCACTTGGAGGTATTCTGGCCTTGGCACAAGAGTGGGACTACCTTTATCAGTATTCTTTTAGCCAAGAGTGTTCGCTCTTGCAAGAATTACGATAGCTTAAATGAAAAACGGATTATATTCGGAGACATTTACTATGCGGAGACAAAGCCCCACTAATGATTATATATCATTAAGTTCCATCTTACATAACTTACAATGCTGTTTTACATACATAGGGTTTACATACAATTTCGAGTTTATAACTTCCATTCCAAAACTATAACATAAAATATGTGGAATTCATATCCGCTCAGCTACAAAGCATACTATTATTATGTTTTGCCTTTTACAATATTTCTGCTACATGCACAGATATTAATCTTTATCATTTACATTATATAGTTCTTTCTCTCAGTCTAGTATGTCATCTAGCGTCCTCATTCTAATTACTTCATTTACCCCGAACAAACGACGACTCTTACGAAACATTATCAGAAGTTGCGCATTCCCTTTCATTTCCATATCTATGATTTCCATAACAGCGCAAATAGGCTTTCGTTCTATTTCCCAAATAAATTCGTAAGTATTGCTTAACAAGACATAATTTCGCTCTGTAAGTATTGGTGTTTATTCTCTGTTGGTGTTCGCTCTAGCATATAGTTACCTACTTCGTCATTGTAATTCCATATATACCATTACTTGTCCATAAAATTGTTTAACTAACTTGTCCTTTACATATTACTTCTAAATTATCATATGCACGCTGGCTTTGATCACCTTTGGTCTAATCATCCAACCTCGTCCACATTCTGTCGCATACGGGTAAACTTCAGTATCGGTCATCCATGTAAAGAAAGATATCTATTCAGCCAACTGATCAGGGCAGCTGTACAGATGACGTAAGGCAACTGTAGAGGTGACGTATAAAACTCCTTATGAACATTTACCAGTCAAGGCTAAGGACGATTGGAAATGAACATGGAGATATGAAGAGGGATCTTTGAGAGGTAGATGTTTATGATGAAAACTGGCTTGATGTTGGGCAGGATAGAATCCACTGGCCAGGATTGTTACTGTGGCGATGAACTTACGAGTTCTGTAAGCATAGAGCTAGTTAGTTAATGTGTGTCTAGGGCAATGTTTAGTTAAGACAGGTTCTCTTTATGGAATTTATTCCTGAGATGGGATAAGTTGTGGACAGTGTCCATTTTTTCATTTTATGAACCACCATTAGTTGAGATCCTATTTGTGTGACACGAAGCAGAAGGCTTAATCGACTTCAAAGGATTGGGGTTTACATTCCTATCAACCACACTATGCTAAGAAGAAACTGCGATCAACTTGGAATGAAGAATAATGCAAAGGAAATGAACGGGACAGTAACTGCAAGTAATAAAACTATAACATCAAAATGAGTAGAGAAAATGGAAGCTGTATTAGGAGTTTGTTAAATAAAATAAAATAAAATATAAAAATGTCTTGATCAATAAAAAGTAGTCCTCGTGTCTATGTTATTGTTTACCGTTCCTGGATGTTCCAATGGATAAATTGATCGAGAACAGCCTCTAAACTCAGAGATATTGTACCGTCCGCACAGAAAGTTAGAACAGCTAACTGCTCATGCATTTCTGTTTTATTGACATTCGAAGATAATTTTTAATTTTGAGTAAGGAAGAGTGAAAGCATTCTGCAGCACAGTTGTGCCTAGAATTTTTACAAATTTTACACGATTTGCTAACAAGTCCTGCATGTGTTTATTGCCCTTCAAGAAAATCTCTCAATCTAGAAAATATTGCATTTGATTACCAACACTGCGCAATATATCCTGAAATATCGTAGATTTTGAAACAGGCATTCATTTTCAATATTGATTCATGGAGATGGGAAACACGAAGAACACAAAGTGCTCAGTTGTTTTGAACAAAGTCTCGTCACATGCTTGTGAAATTTATAACATAGAAAAGCCTACCATTCTTTCTTTTCGCACTAAAAAAGTTTATTTGAATTATCAGTAGAATCCTTATATATTACTGGCACTATTTTCTTACGCCAAGCTAACGTGAATTATTGTCATTCTTCGTAGATTTTTGTGTAGTGTCTCTATTAATAAGTTCTATTAACTTTTGAACAGATCATAAATAGGAATAAATTTTGTATTTCTAGAAATAATTGATAAATGTAATTACAAAAATATGATTAAGCGACAATGGTCAATTATATCTGAGATTAGACATCAGTGAACAAATATTGAAGTTTATTATTGTTTGTTTGTAGATCGCTGCAAAATTAAGCTTGAGTGGACTGTATAGTGTAATATTTAATACATGAAGAAGAACTAGTTACAAAGTTATATATACATAAAGTAGTCAAGGAACATCGTTCACGATTCAAAATGTTATTTTTCTGTGCCCAGTCAGTAAAATGACATACACAAGGGCATTGACACTTGACACATACACGCACGCACTGAAGTTTCTAGATTCTCCGTGACACACACTGAAGATAACGCGGTCCTCGAGGTCAATGACTCAACCCGCGCTGCTGAGTGCACACCTGCACCATCTATTGTGGCAAATTAAAATCAAATAACCAAAGCGGACTTGCTCAAAACACAAATATGTATACAACAAATATTATATAAAAACAATAGAACGTATCAAACATACCGCCCACCTTGGAATTTCCAATTCCAACATATTACACAATGAAAACAATTCAAGCATTTTGATTGAAAGGTAACAAACACAATTTTGTGATTGGTCTCTTCAAATAACCACGACCAGTTTTAAGTTTCACAGTACATACTAGATTGTCTGAGCCTTTGTGAATTTTCTCTGCCTTCGCTAATCTCCATTGTAATGGAGGTAGGTTTTCTCCCTTCAATAACACAATATCACCAATTTTTATGTTTGGCTTGGTTTACCACCACTTTGGACGTTGTTGCAATCTATTTAAATATTCACTACTCCAACGTTTCCAGAAATGCTCAGTCAAACGCTGGATTAGGCGCCACCTTGACAGATAGGATAAGCTATCAGGAACCCATGGTTCGGGAATTGCCACTAGAGCAATTCCAACGAAGAAATACCCTTGGGTCAATGGTTGCAATTCACTTGGGTCACTCGACAGAACAGTTAAAGGACGTGAGTTTAAACACACTTCAATTTGTGTGAGGACTGTATACATTTCTTCATACATGTTAACACAGCATTTGCTACAATTCGTTTTAAATGGTACTTAACAGACTTTACGCCAGCTTCCCATAAGTCTCCCTGATGTGGTGCAACTGGTGGATCAAAATGCACTATAGCATCACTTCTTGCACCTACCTGTACTGCCTTAAAAATTTTCTTTAGTTCTTTATTAGCACCCACAAATGTCGTACCACAATCGCTATATAAATCACTTGACAACTCACGTCTCACCACAAAACGCTTTAATGCTACCAAGAATGCCTCGCTAGACATATCGATTACTAATTCAAGGTTAATTGCCTTAACACTGAAGCTTACAATCAATTCTACATAGCCCTTAAATGATATCTTGCCACGCCCTTGTTTCTTAATAAAATTGGACTCATAAAATTAATGCCTGAATGCAGGAATGCACGCCCTGGATTAACAATACTTGGAGGAAGTTCTCCCATAAATTGCTGTTATAAAACATCTTTATTACGATGACACATCACGCATTGTTTCACAATACGACGCACTAAGACTCTGCCTCTAATAATTCAGAATCTCTGGTTAATAGTAGAAAGTAGAAGTTGATGTCCCGCATGTAAATTCTTAATGTGCTCATATTGAACTAACAACTCTGTAAACCTATGTGCCCTCGGTAATAATATTGGGTGTTTTTTTTGTTGAATGAATGTTGGCATTTTGCAATCGACCGCCCACCCTGAAGACACCACATTCATCCAGAAAAGGATGTAAAGAGCACAGACGACTTTTTGATTGTATGGATTTACCGTGTTGTAAACACTGAATTTCTTGAAAAAATTCTTCTTGTTGCACAATTTTCACACATGAAAACAAAGCTTCCTTAAGCTCTTCTGCTGTTAGAGGACCACATCTATTTCCACCATTCTTATGTGAAGCATTGAACAGAAACCTTTTACACCACGCTATTGTTCTTTGCAAATTCAGAAACGAAGAGAACCTTTCCAATAATGTAGAATCAAATTTCACATGCATGGTCACTACAGATGATTTCTTCTGTTCTATAGCAACACCTACTACATTTTCACTATCTATTTTCACAATTGGCAACACTGCTTGTGACAACCACTTTGGACCTGTCCACCACAACGGATGATTCATTAATTCACTGGGGAAAATTCCACGTGAAGCTGGGTCAGCAGGATTGTCGGCACTTTGAACATGACATCACTGAATTTGTGATGACCCGAAAAGCTGTGATGACTCGGCTTGTGATGGATCCGCAAAGCCTGTTAAATGCACTTCCTTTGTGTTTTGGGGCACAAAGCAACGATTAAGCATGAGATCTTCTAGTATTGGCAATTCTTCACAATATGCTGCCCATTCCTTGGAAAGTTCTGTGGAAAGGCACTCATCCCAGTCGAGCTGTAGTTTCCTTAAAGTCTGCAATAGCAACTTTCCTTTTATTGTACCAGGAGCCAGCCCACCTAAAGGGTCAAACAGCCTTGCAATACCTGACAGTAATATTTGCTTCGTGATTAGTACTTCACATTTTGGTAGCACAACACTAAATGAGAACACATCTAACGATGGACACCATTTCAGTCGGGGTGTTTTCACTGAATCGGTTTCGTTGAAGAAAAACAATGAACTTGGTTCTCTCTGGTGAGTGGGGATTGACTGCAACACTCTTGAATCACTGGAGGACCATTTTCGCAGTTCGAAACCACCTTTTCGAAGTAATTCGGTCAATTGAATACACACCTCTACTGCTAATTCCATTGAACTTACTCCAAATACGTAATCGTCAACATAAATGTCACGGTCAACCACACGTGCAGCCAAGGGATAGGCCTCACCTTCGTCTATTGCGATTTGTTGTAGAACTCTCGTCGCTAAATAAGAGTCACTAGCAGTATCGTAGGTGACGGTTACAAGTCTGAAATCACTAATCTGCTCACTTGAGTTTTCTCACTAAACAATTCTTTGGTAATCTGCATCTTCCTGACACACACGATCTTGTCGGTATATTTTTGTTACATCCGCACATAATGCCACTTGATGAGTTCTGAACCGAATTAATATAGGGATGATGTCATCTTGAAGTTTAGGGCCCACTAATAACTTGTCATTGAGAGAGACGCCACTGGATGTTTTTGCACTAGCATCAAAGACAACACAAGTTTGGTAGGGGAGCTGTCCTTTAACACAAAATGATGTGGGAGGTAACACACACTTTCAGCTTGTTTATTTAAATTTTGTGGGGGATACGCTCCGTATGTCCAAGTGTTAAGTATTCAGTCATAAATTCTTGGTATTGTCCACGAAGTGCTGGTGACTTGCTTAACTTTTTCTCTGTATTGAGAAGTCTTTTCACTGCTTGACCTCTTGATTTCCCCAACGATGCACTATCAGTTTGAAACGGCAATTTCACAATGTATCGGCCATCACTGTCACGAGCATGGATTGAAACAAAATGATAGGTGGTTCTTTCTCTTCTGGTATTAAGTATTTCATAGCTGAAAGTTCTTCAATTTTCCAACGCTTTCGTAACGTTGTGTCAACGTCACACAACACAAAACATGACATCACACTTGACGATGGGTCTACTGTGTTTTTGACTGCTCCCAACAACATCCATTTAAACACAGTTTCCAGGGCTGTTGGTGTACCACGAGGGTCCATACACTTAGCACCACACATAAGGTCTGCAAAGACCTCTGCGCCCAACATGTCAATACGTCCTGGCCTATGGAAGTTGGGATCACCTAACTTCATTCCCTTAATATGTGACCATTGATTAACGTTAGCCACATTAGTTTTTGATATGTTGACATAATAACGTTTGTGCTATGTTTTGCTTTAAAATGAATTTCAACCATAGCATGAGACTGTCCAATACCATACGATGTAATCCCTAAAATATTCACAACTGTTTTTTCTTTACATAGGCATAATGTCAGTAGGTAATATTCAGTAACAAATGAAACCTCGCTTGCACTGTCCAGTGGAGTACGAAAAGGATGATAGTTGTCAAACCTGTCCTTCACATAAACTGCAGCTGTCGATAATAACACCTGACTCCCATGTGATGTTAAATTTGACGTCACTGTTTGAAGCGATACTTGTTCACCTTCCGATTGTTTGTCATTTTCGAGTTCGAAATGCAGCAACGTGTTTTGTTTCTTGTTGAATTTACAGTAAATTCTGGACTCCACGCAACATCATATTGTTTTCTGTCACACAGATTGACTGAATAAGCTTGCCTGGTTCACCAACCAAGGAAGATTTCAGGTATTGCAATTTCTGAGCGTCTGTTAACGATTTATTGTTAAGCACCGCAGCACTAAATAAATCACAAAATGATAACCACTCTTGGATGTCACAATTAAAAGTCGGCAACTCCAATTTAGGTAATTTGACGTCAGTTTTCGGCGATGACTGTGACTGGGAACCACTACCATTTTCAACACCTGTTTCCTCGTCAAATTTGCAATGAACATAATGTGGATTCGAGTTTATCTTGCATTTCACTTATCTCGACATCCAAAGATTGAAACACTGTCTGATCGTTCGAACTTGCAAGTTCAGTAAGTAGCTCATTGCACTTGCCACTGAGCTCTTTACACTTTTCAATGTACACACCGGCATCGAAATCCGTTACTTCACCGCGGGAATTAACTTTGTTGTGCACTCTTGTAATTTCTCTTTTCAACGCAGTCTTTTTGACATGAATCTGCTCCATGATGAAAAGGCACGCAGATTACCACGACCACACGTAAAAAGTCACAAGAAGACATATAATAGAGTCCTGAAGTATTAAGTGTATCTCTTCCACACAAAGAGCCACGTTTTTAGAAAGCAGTTCAAAGGGAAAACATGTCCCATTTGTGGCGGGGGAAGGGGGGAACTTTAAGAGTCAAAACGAGTTTTGTTTATGATGTCGCCAGCCACTCACACTGTTCTTTTTACGACATCCGATGAATAAGTTGCAACAGTTCTCAATATATGCACATGTTCCTTTGTCTTAACACTGTTGTATCCAAGCACAAGTTCCTGAGAAATCACCACCACCTTTGCCGCCGAGAAGCACAATCCGGCCCGGAGGACCAAAAAATGTTTGTTTGTAGATCGCTGCAAAATTCTTGAGTGGACTGTATAGTCTAATATTTAATATACGAAGAAGAACTATTTACAAAGTATATATACATAACGTAGGCAAGCAACATCGTTCACGATTCAAAATATTATTTTACTGTGCCCAGTCAGTAAGACGACATACAAAAGGGCATTGACACTTGACACATACACGCACGCACTGAAGTTTCTAGATTCTCCGCGACACACACTGAAGAGGACACGGTTCCCGAGGTCAATGACTCACCCGCGCCGTTGAGTGCACACTTGCGCCATCTATTATGGCAAATTAAAATCAAATAACCAAAGCGGACTTGCTCAAAACACAAATATGTATACAACAAATAAAACATATATAAAAACAATAGAACGTATCAAACAATTATCGAATGAGATATAGTAGGTTATAAGTTCTCCGTTCGAAATATGAAAGTGGATGATGTCTCTCAATCCTGAAATTGGGTGGTTGAAAAGTACTATTTGTCCGAAATTCTCCTCTACATGTTTTAATAGGTGCATATAGAGATAATATCATAAAATCATAACATAAAAATACATCGTAATAATCACACATGTACACATACATACATAATTGTAGATACATACATACATGTAGCCTATAGATAAATAGACAGACCTCCAATTTCACATCTGTATATACATAGTGGGCTATATAAATTTGGTGTTTCAAGAGGAAAAAGATAAAAAGTTATGGCTATGTGACACCTAATAATTATCAAGCAAACACACCTGTAATGTACCTTATTTACCGTGATCTTCTATCTACGTTGAAGCTTTCCGACTGTAGTGGATTTGATATACACTCTGTTGGATACAATATGTGGTAGAACAACATTCAACCAGTGAATAGTTTCATAACGGTTTTACAATTTGTTGTTCGTATAATGCATGGGAAAGTTATATACTTTGATGATCCTTTGAGTAATTACAGTGATTTGATAGTACAATTAATATAGAAAGAAAATTCTATAGAATAGTCAAAATGATGCAGAAAACCTTGAAAACATACAATGTAACGAATATAATACTGTCTACAAAGCACTGATAAATAAAATACAATATAATAGATGTCTGAAGGAAAACATATGTAATAAGAAGAAAAGTTAAAACTAGAAGAAAAGTATGTCTATTAATCATATCAAAACTTCAGAAGTTTCTAGAGTAACTATTTCCATTCAAACATATTTGTAAATAAATTGGAAGTGAATTTCTAATTACTTCTACTAAATATCTAAAAGATCTTGAGTGCACCAGCTTTTATGTTAATTTTAAGAATAAACAAAACATTATGAGCTGTTGGTCTTGTAGAGGAGTGATTGTCAGATAATTGAAATTCTAGTTCGTTGAATAGAATTGTACTTAAGGCTTTTAGACATCTTTGACTAAGACTGGGAAAGGGTAGGAAACAGAATGTGTGAAGAAAGTTGGACAGAGTCTAATTTGAAGGTACAGTCAGTGATAAAAAGTTCATTTCCTGTGGAAAAATTTATTTTCCGAATAACTCTAGAATGGATGGATCGATTTGTGTTCCGTATTCTGTAACTTACAGAAAATTACATTTTGTTTCATCTGCTGAAAACTGTATTCAAATAGCTCCATCCGTTCCAAAGTTATTCGCAAAATAAATGTTATAAAAGGGAAAGATCTTTTGTCGATGACAGAACTATAAATAGGCCATGAAAAATATTTCCAATGCTATTTCCTGAGTTAACGATTTTAATATTAAATTGAACTTACGTAGTCGAAGATAGAGCATGGTCGGATTACGAAATTTAGTGTATGTTCTTTTAATTTTATTTATATATTTTTGTTTATTTGTATGATATAACGAAACTTGCAATAGTCATGTGAACGGAGCGATACTAATTTATTCAAATATAATATAATGATGAGTAGCCCTGTAAAACCTTAAGGAAGAAAACAAGAGAAGATATACAACGAGATACAACGAACATCTTGTTAGAAATACAATCGAGGAAAACAAGAGCCTGAAGAGAGTTAGTGCCAAAACGCCCTGTCCCAAAACTCCCTGCCTGGGAAATTCACTGTTTTCAGTGCCAAAACGCCCTTCACGGAAGAGCAGATCTTATCAGTTCACAAATGCCCTGCAGATGCGTGCCAAAACGCCCTTTCACGTTTCCAATCTAGGAGTCTCACAGGAACACCCAGGGATATGGAAAAGATGAAATTAATTATTTTACTTCACATCCCACCCCAACTATATTCCTAGGCGTTTCCTAAAGGAGCCCTGTTACGGATTTCATTGTCGCGGAGAGCAACTCGTCACAGAAGTTCAACTATGATGTATACGCTACTGTCATATTTACGGGATGCACTACTCCAGTCTTGCCACGTAACGTAGACAACTCAACAGCCTTCTCATGTCTTTGTCTGCAGCGTATTGGCGAATGGCGCTAGCAATTCTCTTATCTAAATGAACATATTTGCTTTTCCTTTTCCTGGTATCCAAGTGTAAGTCCGCCTTCATTTGCAATGTGTCGTAATGGCTTGAATCTTCCTTTTATACCTTAGCCGAATTCTATAGCATTTGGGTGACTTTTCCCTATTCTTCGGTTTACCCGGCTATGCCAGCTTTCTGCCGAATTCGTTGTCTTATGGTGTAGCCCAAAACAGTTCCACATATCTCCGATATTTTCATTTTCTAACCAGTTCTGCACAAAGTAGTCGTTGAACTGTTTACCTTTGTCAATTGTTGGCGACGTCTCCATGATGGTTATCCAACCCTCCTCAACGTCCACCGGAACACTACCATGCGAATGTGCATTCTAATTTCTTCATTATCCCTGTACATAGTTGCCATGCTGGGGTCCTGCACCTTTCTCCACAAACACTGGTTGAACTGAAAGTTACACCTCTGCAACTTGCACTCAGGAAATTGTTGTCGGAGGGCCGCTACACTTGAGAGTTTGAAGTCGACAGTCATGGTCTTGGGCTCCCACGCTGAACTTGCGACTTCAGCAATGAGAAAAGTTGAACGTAAGTGTCTTTGATTTGGTTTTGGAAGGAAGGAGGCAGTACATAGCTGGCCTAACTAACCCATGCAGCTCGGCATGGATTGTGTGGATTTGCGCAAAGTATTTCGGATAAATTTTGAATGGGCCATCTCCAATTAGAAGGCCCACTAAATATTCAAGACCCATTTTACTGACAAAGACAACAGTTCAGTTGTTAGGACTGAGGTACGTATCGCTCAGAATGAACGATAAATGTCGTGATGTATTCTGGAAATACAATATCATTTACTGAGTTGACGTTGAGTGGTACTCCCAGTGGTTTTCTTCGTGGCCTGTAAATGCTCGACTTATATGCAATGAGCGTTGGCATTGTACACACAAAGTCCCATGTTGGTCGCCTCTGCAAATTCTTCTTCAAAAATCTTTGGGGCGCATGTTAACTCCTCCCTGGCTTGCTTCTTACAATTGACTCTGCATTTCAGAACCTCTACCTTCGCCATGTCAGCAATACATTTATGCGGATTAGCTGATAAAATAACATCTCCTTCGCCTGATGTCACGCTACCTCTGCATGCATTGTTCTTCTTATATTTATTGACGCACACCCAGTATTTTGATCCATTCTTTCTTTCGTGTTTAAATTGTACCTATATCCACCTAACAAAAGCAATCTCTTCACTTTGTTGCTTTCGATGTACTCCACTGATTCCATATCAGGAACACACACATTCTGAAAAGAAACGAATTTGATTTTGAACTGTTTGGCTTTTCGAGACAGGACATTTAAAATGTACTACGACTATATCGTGTATATATAAAAAAACATTACTTCCCAACGTGAATTATGAGACCTCACACACATTTTGCCGATGCGAATAATATAAAGCCTCAACACAATTTTACAGCCCAGATAAACCTCATCATGTTCGCGTTATAGCTTAACGATCACGAACACCTGGCCGTCTGGAAAGGGCGTTTTGGCACGCATCTACATGTTAATTCTGAACTGATAAGATCTGCTCTTCCACGAAGGGCGTTTTGGCACTAAAAACAGTGAATTTCCCAAGCAGGGCGTTTTGGCACGACACCCCTGAAGAAAACCAGACAGCAGATAGAAAACAAATAATGGCCGTTAAAAGCCCAGATGGGATCGTAACCAGAAATAAGGAGGGAATTATAAAAATGTTTGATAATTTCTACTGAGAATTGTGCTATTCAGATGAAAACCTAGGAAATGAAGATTCAGATAAAAGTGACGAAAAAGACTCAGACGCAATGAAAGAAGAAGTGGATAAAGTATTTCGAGGGATGAAGAACGGAAAATCGCCAGGAGAAGATGGACTCACAGCAGAGATGTTTAAATGGGGAGGTGAAAAGATGAAAGAGGAACTTGATAAATTATTCTCAATGTGCCTGAGAAAGAGAGAAATACCCAGAAGTTGGAATAATGTTGTTATTATTTTGTTGTACAAGAAATTGAACAAAGAACGCGTCGAAAACTACAGACCAATTAGTTTACTGTCAGTTCTATACAAAATGTTCACCGAAGTTATTTATTGAACGAGAATTAGATTTTAACCAGGGCAGGGAACAAACCGGATTTCGTCGTGGATTTAGCATAATGGAGAACATCCAAGTATCGAATGAAGTTATGGGAGGGATTAATAAATATCACCTTCCACTATGTTTAGGATTCTTAGATTTTGAAAAAGCTTTCGATTCGGTCTTCTTTACAGCAGTATTTAAATAATTAGAACATCAATGTATTGAAAGTGCATACATAAAATTAATATGAAATATTTACTTGAATGCCATATCTGTCATTAGACTACATCAAGAAAGCTAAAAATTTAATGTTGAAAACGAGATAAGGCAACGAGAATCAATTTCTCCAAATTGTTTTTCGCGGTCCTGAGAGAGTGTTGCAAAATTTAAACCCTAATGAAGTCGAAATAAAAACCAATGACGAATACATTTATCGCCTACGATTCGCTTATGATATAATATTTTGCTTCAAGTGCAGAAGAACTATAAACCAGAATGGAAGAGCGGAGTAATTATAGCTCGAAAATATACCTTAAAATGAATTTGAGTTAAACAAAAGTAATGTACTATCACGGCCAATATAATGTTTACATAACTTTACTATACACGATTTTTCTCTAAGCCTACAAGATAGGCCACTCAACTAACGTAGAGTGGGCGGTGTGTGATTCTGAGAGTGTGTGCGTGAACGAGCAAGGGTTGGAATTTTCTTTTTTTAACAGAAAACATTATCACATGTCCTGGGCTCTGGAAAGATGTTCATGATTTCTTGTAGTGTGTAGCAAATAATAAAAAACAACTTAAGCAAGTCGTATTTAAAACACCAAAACAGGAAACATAACACCATTTTTATTTTAGATGAGCCATTAGTTGAAGTGTACTGAAAAGTTTAATTCAAATTGTCCAATACAAAAGATCCTTACCGAACATGGAGAAACAAAAATGAACTTTAAAACCCATGGTTTCTTTCTTAATAAATTCCATAGAAAACTAACGTTATGCATGAAGACAAGAGAAAAGGTCTGTTTCTATCAGTTCTTAAAAATAGGGCACGATGCACGATATTTATCCTTTATAATTTCTGATATTATGTTGTTATTTACGTTATTTTGTGTGTGCGTGCAGATGATATTGTGTGTGCGTGCATGTCATAAACATCGAAAAGAGTATGCTTTCTTCCGAGCGCCGTACCTTACTTGGTAAAACGTTGGTTTCGTATTCGGGAGGTCTTCGGTTCGGTAACAGCAGCTAACTGTCCTGACTTAGGTTTTCCAGTGGCTTCCTCAGCCAGGCCAGGCATATACCGGGATGGTACACTTCACATTAAAAAAATGCAACAACGAATGCCGTGCAGCTAATCAACTCAAGTGGCACCTTCTTATCCTATAATCGTGTCTGGTAAACAGACCTCCTCTTTCTCCTTCCTTTGTCTCGCCCATACTAAAATCAGCAAACATCATGAGCACGTTTTATTTTTCAAAATAGACATGTATTAGTATCGATAAAATGAAAGAATAAAAGCGAGACAAATCAATATACATAAGTTGATGGCGGGAGAAATTTGAACACATACAGTGAAACATTGAAACCGATGGATATCTGTTAGACAGAGGCAGAGAAATGAGAGAGAGACAGAAAAGGGGAGAGAGAAGAAGAAGAAGAAATACAGATAAAAATATGGAATTTAAACGTAGTAAAAAATATTAAGTTCAACTCCCACAGTATAAAGTTCAGTTTCCACAAATCAAACAACAAGAGAGAAGTGACTTCGGATTATATATTTTTTCAGGGTTATTCCAATACATAAAGGGTGCTTCAAACATTCATTAAGTCACTTTCAAAATGGAGACCAAACTTTGTGGTCAGATTAAATAGTCATGATTTCCAGTGAAACTCCAGAGTTTTGAGACACATCTAGGATAATATCAAAAGTCTAACATGCATGCTTTGTTTGCGCGGGGCGAGTTTACAAATTCGGTGGGGTTATTAAACATACTAGTTCGGAGTACTTTGTAATCAGGGATTCTGCCAGGATTGTCTGATTGGGGGACGTAAAGTCAGAATTGGGAAGGTGGACGTAGAGTTTTGCACCGTTTTTATCAACGTGTGTCCGCAATATATTAAAGTTGGGGGTAGTCTCGAGGATTTGGGCTGACGGGCCCGGGGTATGGCGGAATCACTGATTCTAACAAACCCAGTAGATACCGTAGGCCATTCCTTCTATTCCAGATTATTAATGCAAATTGATCATAAAAAGAAAATGAATGAATGATAATTTTTCTGCTTAATTTCTATCAGAAAGAGTCAAGATTCATATGCAAACTGTATCAAAAAGAAAAGTTACAAATGTTGAAAAGCAAAATTGGCATGTTCCTATAGGCACAGTAAACCTGACATGTTCCACATTGCAAACGTAAAATCAAAAGAAACACGTGTAATAGTATGTTGGTAAATTAGAGGATGGAAACGAATTTTGTCCCGAACTAATATCAAAAGATTTTAATTATTTCATTGCGTTTGAACAGTGACCAGGACCGGAGATGTTACCCCGAGAACACGAAAAATACGACGCCGAAATTCCCAGTTATATAGATTTTCCAGACCGGGTCAATCGGGTTACGGGGTCACTTATGTTTGGGTCAGGCCCATTGAAAGTGGGTCATTGAAAGTGGCCCGGAATCAGCTCTGGAACACGAACATAAAGAGACAGTGTGTGTAAAGCAAGAGAAACAATAAAGATAAATGGATAGAGAGAAGAAGAAGAGAAAGAGGCAGCGAAGACACCATAACAATACATCAAGAAAGAGAGGAAGAGAGAAAGACCAATGAAAAACATGAAAACTACATTATCATTATGCTAAATAGCACCCACACTGTTTGCTCGGATTCTGACCAGTGATGCTTCCTAAGTTCTCCACAACCCGAAGACAAATCTCTGTTTGAATACATCAGTGTATGCGAAAAAGAAAGTGGTAGGTGGGGAATCGAACCCAGGTTTTCAAATTAGAAGTCAAGAACGCTAGCGATACTCTATGGTTGACTCTACCGAGAACGTGCTTAACAAATGTTATAGTGTTTCTTTCTAAGAATAATAACATGAAAAGTGAATACTTCTGATCAATGACGTGTAACTGCCTAGCACCCCCCTGAGACTTGATTTGGACTTTTCCAACCAACATTCGTAAATCGTCTTCGTCTCTTTAGTGACTCAGGTGCTTCACTCCACAGTCGGAAATATGCTCCGTTTTGTATGAGAAGTAATGATTAGATTATTCACGATTGCTTTGTAAAAATTCTTTAGCTTGAACAGGATGTGAACCCATGTTGGTTTGTTTTCATACAGAAATGTCCAGTGCATTTCTCCTACTCCATACTGGCAACCAAATAAATAGCTATGAATAACCAATTTCAAATGCGAGGAAAATGTAACACTGAGTCTATGTGTTACATTTTGTCTATATGTATTGTGTGGTAAGTAAACACATGTGTATGCATGTCCTTTTTATCATTTCGAATTATGAAATGAATATATTATGACAGTTTTAGGAATAAATCTAGTTTAGGGTAAGTATTGCCACATTAAGATATGATCATTTATTGTCGTTTATTTTAACGTAAATCAGCCTGAACGAATCTAACATCACCAAAAGAAAATTGTCATTAGCAAATCTGGAAGTTAAAACTTCCATTAAAAGTTCTAACGGCCGGTTTCACCAAAGCTGGTTAAAAAATTAACAATGCGTTAAGCGCATTTAACGTCTGATTAAGAGAAATGACTGTTTCTAAAACACCGGACAACACTAACGGTCTATTAAAGCTCCCGTTAACTTTAATCATCCGAATTTCTGTGATTAATTATTTAACAGTACTATAGTGATGTTACTCAGAAGTTTGAAAAGAGAAAACAAAGGGAAAGAAACTAAAACATACAATTACGTGATAATAGAATGAAGAGATACTTTTGCACACTACAATAAGTTTGTTCAATAAGTTTCATCATCGAAAAACATATTTTAAGTAAATAAATTATTGAAATTAATATCAGCGCTTGGTGCAATTCGCAATGCTATATCAGGACTTTGTGTGGGTGTATTTGTTGTTGGCTTCGTGGCGTAATTCTTTAAGGCGTGTTGTTTTGAAGCATACAAAACCCTGGCCAGGAGACAGATATTTTTTCCTTTCACTAAACGTAAAAGGAACTTGAATGTGATAGATATTATATAATATTTTGCTTCTTAAATGCTTCTTATACATTAAAGTTGAATTCAATCTATTTACATACTTTGCAAAATTAACGTGACGAAGCGTTCCAAATTTTCCTGAACAGTCACAAAATTTAAACTTTATATCGCCTTTTTAGGGTTCAGCTGGAACTCTGATTTATCCCGGATTTCACCAAATATTCCCAGAAAATCTATCAGAATGAAAAGAGGGAATAATATTATTAAAAATTACAATGTTTTGCGCTAAAATCACTGTTAATTATACTCTAGCACCAAGATAGTAGGGCCTACTTAATCGTTTGTATGGAAATTATATATTACTTTTTTAAATTAAAGTAACTTACAGTATATTCGGGTTCCTGAAAGTACTTTGTTTCAGGTTCCTGAACAAACACACAGGTAACATGTCCCTGTGGTCCAGTGACTCAGGCCCATAGCCAGGGTTTCTTTCTGAGAATTCCGCTAGGATGTTCAGTTTGGGGGGGTTAAAGTCAAAATTGGGAAGGTGTAAGTGAAATTTTGCACGGTTTCTATCGATTTTTGACAGAATTTTTTTAAAGTTGGTGGACGCTCTCGAGGATTTGGGGTGACAGCCCCACAGAAAGAGGGTCTGGGGAATCACTGCTCAGGGTGCATACTGAGAATTTTTGTTCATCCGCTGATATTTGTACCGGGTTTCGTCGTGGCAGTAATTTTTATTGGGCCATTAGGTTTTCAGAAAGTTTCATGGGAAATAATGATAGGGTCTAATAATTATATTTTAGGATTTATCTTTAGACAGTAACACAGTATCCTTTAAGCGGAATTTTGTCAAGTCAAAATAGCTAACCAAAAGGGCAACATTAGATTCTATGTTTGAAATTCAAAACGCTTCTTCTTTAGACAATGCATTGAAATGTATAATATACTGTAACCCATTGGCTGGAACAAGCATGTGACATTTCTTTTGCTTTCGAAGCTGATGGATGTTTTCATGTGTTAAATTTTAGTATGGAGCGAAAGCAAAATTTCCTTATATTTTAAAACGAAATTCTACTGAAATATTTAAGAAGTTGTTGAAAACCAAACTACGAACAAAGTTTAGATATGAAGAAGTCAGGGAGACGCTATGGGATCTGCCCCCACCCCCAGTAAAATTCTCTTCACCTCATGAAAATCATTTATGTGTTTAACCTCATTATGATTAGTGCTCTGCCCAAAAGCAGGTCCTAATGCGAAGGTCTGGGCAAGGTGAATCGTGGGTGGTTTGCAATTGCTTTCCATGGGATGCGATAAGGTCCTAAGAATAGAACCTACAGTTTAATGTGGACTCCGAACCACTTGTATCGGCAACAAGAATTGAACCCGTGATCAAGGGTGTGCTAGAGGGGCTCGCGCGACCCCTTTATTAAATAGTTAGATTTGTTCCGAAAGTTTTGTTCAATAGTTATAACTCTTCTGTTCTGAGCCCTTTGTAAAATTATTTGAAGCAAATTCCTGCCCAGGATCCCTTAATTATAAGGCAGCGATATTTACCAACCACTCACTCATAGGAACTGTCTAAAATAGGAAGTAAAATATCTGGAGCCCCCCTCCCCATGTTTCCGGCAACCTGCGTTTCGTAGCTTGTGATCTGCTTGCATTTCGTATGAAACTTGCAAAATGGAAATACTGATTAAAAGCATATTGTTACGTGTTTATGCCGATATTCCCCCGGGATCTGGTTGCATGTATGTCTACTACTTTGTTCCACTATTTACATTTCATGTATTACAAAAGTAGGTTGAATCCAGTTTTAATGTATCATAGTAAAAAGAGCGTAAAATTTGCTTTCTGCACTCAGGAGATGGATAAAAGATTCATCTGTGCTTTACTATAATTTATTATGATAATATTTTAATAGCATTCTATTGGTGATCTTTTGAATGCATCAAATTAGTTTTACACACGCCTTGAACACACACATACACACGCAAACATAAACGCCAGCGATTTGTTACTTGGTTGCGGACTGCACAATTTATTTGTTGCCAATCTTCTTTTTCATCCTGCCAATCAAAATTCATTTAGCCTGTAAGAAATTTAGAAATCAAGTAGTTTCTTAACCATCCGTTTGTAAACGGTTAGTTAAATTCGTCACGTTAGCGTTGGTGAAATGAAAAAAAAATAGACTGATTAAAAACTTAGTTATCGGATGGTTAAGGTATATTTAATCGACGTTGGAGAAACCGGCTCTAAGTTTGAGACACAGGAATTGTGAAGCGAATTGATATTAATAGTGTAGATACTAGTAATATTAGTACAAAATTTTGAGAAAGCGGTTATTGAAAGGTATTTCTGGAGGTTTAGCTTCAGCTAAAGCGACTAATTCAGTGGAACGACGTCAGACTTCTGAGTATTGAAAGTGACTAATAGAGGTTATTGCCAATGATATTTTTACAAAGCTAAATTTAACAATCAAATAAACACTTCTGTTCGTAAACATCGTATACTAATGAATGTTGGAACAGCGAACCGAATTCCCTTTGGTAGGAACGTCCTTCTAGAAAAAGAAGACGACGACGATTAACGAATATTAGTTGGAAGATGCAATATAGAGTATCTGTGTGTTAACAGTGTAAATACGAAGAAGTCATTGAACTGAAGCTTCCAGTTTTCTTATACTTCCTTAACACAGAAAAACTGTAACATGTGTTACGTACAGTTTTAGAAGTGAATTGTGTGGTGCAGTGGATCCGTCTTGACCTGTCAATCATACGGCCCGGGTTCAATTCCCCAGCCATCGGTTTGTTTTTTTTCTACTAAAATGATAGCTTCAACTATATGCAGAACTCAATCAGAGGTTCTTCTTGAGCTGGAGAGACAACAAGCATCACTAGCTAGAATCAGAAAGTAAACCGTGTGTTTGCGTTTGTTCTTTAGGATAATAATAAATCAATATAGTTTCAATGTTTTCATTGATCTTTTTCTATCCTTGTCTTTCTTTCCAGGACTTCGTCAATTCTTTTTTTTTCTTTCTTACTCATTCCTTCTCCTACACACTCTCTCTGTCATTATCTATATGTGTGTGTGCTTATTCTATCTCTGCGGATTATTATAAACAATAGTTTATCCGTGTCGTGAGGAAAATGGCCCGCTGCTACCTCAGTCAGGATAATTGGCCGTACTAGAACCTTTCGATTGCTAATCCATCGCCATAGCAACTGAGCTACGGCCACTCGATTCATCTCGGTTTCCATGTCGATCCATCCACACAGCATTAGGAAGCAATATGCCGATTAACCGAGCAACAGTTTATATATTATACTAGTTGAGTTTGCATATTATTTATAGCTTTTAGGCACCTATGGATCACTCCCAGATAAGGTTTTGTGAAATGCGGTAGGAAGTTGGCCAGGTTCTAAATTGAAGGTACCATCCCGGTACATGCCTGGTATGGCTGAGGAAAACACTGGGAAAACCAAAGTTAGGACAGTCAGCCGCTGGTACCGAACCGACTACCTCCCAAATACGAAACCAACACTCTCCAAGTTAGGTATGATGGACGTTTGGAACAAAACATAATCATCTCTACGTTTATCCCCCGCACGCAACATATTTTGTGTATTTTGCTACTAACATATTTGTAACGTAAATAACAACATAATATCAGAAATTATAAGCATGAATATCGTGCCCCATTTTTAAGAACTGATAGAAACAGACGTTTTGTCTTGTCTTCGAGCATAACGTTAGTGTTCTATGGAATACTCGATTCATTAAGAAAGAAATAATTACCTAGTAACCGTAGGTTTCAACGTTCATTTTCGTTTCTCCATGTTCGGTAAGGATCTTTTCTATCGGATAATTTAAAAACATCTTTCAGTAAATTTCAACTGATGTCCCAACTAAAGTAAAATTGCGTTAGGTTCCCTGCTTTGCTGTTTCAAATGCGATTCTCTTGCGTTGTTTTTATTCCTACATACTACAAGAAACCATAAATATATTTCCAGAAGCCAGGACATGCGATAATGATTTCTCTTAAAGACAAGAAAATTCCAACCCTTGCTCGTTCACGCACACACTCTCAGAATCAAACATCGCCCCCTCTACGGTAGTTGGGTGGCCTATCTTGTAGGCTTATAGAAAAATCGTGTATAATAAAGTCATGTAAACATTATATTGGCCATGATAGTACAAATCCATCAATATTCTGAAAGGAAGGAAAATTCACAGAGAGATAATAGGTATATTTGATGAGTATATTCACCTAAAGCAGCCCAAAACAACGAATGTCAAGTTGACTAATGAAATAAATCATAGTAAAGTCAAGCCGTGGTCATATATAGCAATAAGAACAAATAATAGAATAACTCATTATATCAATGCAATGTAATCTTTACTTTCAGTATGGAGTCACGAAGCAGTAAAGCAGAAACTTGCCCAAAGCAGTTCCACATATATACACATTTATTAGGAGCATAAGTTTGTCAGCAAAGAGCAGTATTTACAACACAATGGCAATTGCAAACAATATAAAATAGCGTTCATCCATATGCATTCTCAATCCAATTCCTCTTCCGGAGAAATCCTTGGCATCTAAAAGATTTCGGACTCATTTCTGCATTTATCAATTCAAATGGACAACATATAACTTTTCCAAACGTCCATCATATACAAAGCATCCATCAATATATGTTTATTTCAGAGATCTGCAAAAACAAGTGAAAAGTATAAAAAATCTGGAATGATCGATTCCATTACCAAGGTTTATCGAAACACTAGTAACCTCATATTTCAACATAAATAGAAGATGTAAAATGGCGTGAAGCTCGTTTGCAAGGCTAAACTTTATTTTCAGAAGCCAATGTATCTCAAGCGTAAAGTTTATAATTAATATATCTTACCTGCTATGATGTACGACTGTGTAACTTGGACACTGAATGCGCAAACTACTCAAAGATTAAGAGTCACACAAAGAGCAATGAAGAGATGCATAATAGGAATAACTAAGAGTGACATGAAGACAAATGAATGGATTCAAACAAATGTAGAAGATATAACCAAGACTGCGAAAAGGATGAAGTGGAGACGGGCCAGTCACATAGCTAGACGAGTAGATGAAAGATGGACGACGAATGTACTACATTGGATTCCCAGAGAAATGAAACGACTGAGACTACATCTAAACGCAAGATGGGTAGCTAAAATCAAGTGTTTTTCAGAAGTTACGTAGATAGCAGCAGACCGAGATATGTGGAAGGAAAAGGGAGGCCTTTATGCAGCAGTGGATAGGAAACGGCTGAATTTGATGAGAATGATAATCAAAGTATATGAGGTTCAACATGAAGCGAACGAAGGCGATTTAATATAATATAGTTTCCTGGCTAATTCATCTGTTACTCTCGATACGTAGTACTTATTGGTATATTAACATGAGATGAGAACCTATATGGAGGCATAATAATATAGTAAAAAATTCAACCCTTTTGCATGGGAATAGAAACCGGCTTTGGCGATTCGAATTCTGTAAAGGTAGCCAGCCGTGTTCTCTGACTTACATGTCATTCTCATGTGACAAAGGGAATTTCTAAAAGTTAACGAGAGTTCAGCCTACATAATATTCTCCAATATAAACAGAAAAAAAAAAGTATTTTTACACTAAAGCGTCATTAAAATACTTACTTTGGCGTTTCACTCTGACTTTTTTCCCCTCCCTTGTTGGACACTGATCTGACGATGTGAAGAATCAGGTACTACACTAATGGTGCATTTAATGAGTCAAAAGTTTTGTTTAAACAATATTTTTAAACAGAAGAAAATGAGAAAGAAGAACATGTATTTATTCTTTCTGCCTCTAGCTCGTTCTGGTGTCTTTGTCATCGTCATTAGAAGAGCCTTTGCGAATTTTGAAGACATTGTGCAGAGAGCAGTAGCTGTCACATGATCACAAGTTATTGCTGCTGTTTGCTTAATAAATATCTCTGCTAATAACTGTTATCCAGTCGGAGGTAATTAGCAATTTAGTGAATTAGGTACGGTGACCTGAAGTGTATATGCGCGCTGCTGGATATCAATGTTACCAACTCAAGTTTCTAATTCACTCCAGACAAACCACTTTGTACTTGAGTTACTCTTTATGTTAACACTTTAGTTCTACATACTGCAAGATATTACTAATTATTAAAACCTCAAGTGCGAAACGCACTTCTTCTTCTTCTTCTTCATCATCATCATGACCGTTATTATTGTTGAACATTCTCAAACTAAACGGTGAATACAATATGCAACCTTTTCTTTTATAAATACATTTTAACAAAATTAGTGTGAATGTAGAAGTCTTTAATTTAAACACAAGAGATGTACTTGAAATTTTATCCACATTCTACGTTAAAAAGAGCTAAATTCTTAAGTTTACTCTAATAGAAATAGATTCTTCTGCTTTCTTTGTAACTTTGTAACCGTATATTGACAAACCAAAGCTCAAAGTTGACTAATATAGTTATGTATTCTGAGACGTTAGGTCAGCGATTTGAAGTTTCAAATCTTGTCCTGGCCGTGCATATATTTTTGTGTTTTTAACTTACTTCTAAGTGTATTATAGTCGTCATAGAAGAGCAAGGAATAACAGTTAATTAGTTGAAATTTAAATGAAAGATTAGCACAACACACTAACAAATTTGAACATGGAAAATTCTGAGTTCGAGCCCACCAGCAGGCTATCCTGACTAAGGATTTTCACACCGGGCTAGTGCTGGGATAGTACCTTCAGAATAGGTGATCGTCGCTTTCCTTCCAGAAATGAAACAATATAAAAATCCAGCTAAAGAAACATGCACTATATTTCATATCATATATCATTGAGAGATCAATCTATGGGATTTTATAATCAAGCTTGAAAATGGAAGAACAAAATCAACTAGAGGCCAACTTGGTTAAAAACGCAAGATATTTAAATTTATCCTCAAGTAAAGCTTCCATATCAAACAGGAGTGAAAATCAATTTGGGGAACAAAGAGGACACTCCACTTGTAAAATTGCTAATTAAATTACGCTCTTCGTTCTAATATTTTTGTAAAACTAGGGGGACCCTTCGCATCACTTATTCTCCTGATATCGACGTTTGCGCATTGCAATTCGTATCAAAGTCATACTCGCAGAGTTTGTATGGAATCATAAGTCCATATCCCATCGTTCCTTTGTTTCCTCAAAACCCTCGTTCAAAATAATGGTAATGTAATCTAGACTAAAGGAAATTCAATTTCTTTTGTAACTCGCACATAGGCCTATCTTAATAATTTATAATAAAACGTATGTATATTCAATTGTTGCATTTCAAAATTGACAGTTTTATTGATATGCATAAATAAGTAAATACAAATAACCTGGTCAATCAAATTACTATCCATTTGCTTCGTCGTACTTCTGTAATCAGTGTCTTTCACAGGGTCAATATCTCTTTAACCGAATTGAATTTATTTATTTATGATTTTTAGGCATCTTAGGCTCAGATAGTCGGCGAGGGTCTAATTAATTGATACCATCCCGGCATTTGCCCGAAATGAAGCTTGCAAAAACCTCAGTCAGATGGTCGATCGCTGGGATCGTTCCACCTCTTTCCCCGAGTACGAGAACTGACCCCAGGTAAACTTTTTATAGACAAGTGATGATATACTTCAGTTATAGGTAACACTATATTCCACTTCTTCGGCTTTCTTTAAAAAGAATATTAAATCATTTTTTGACTACAATCAAGAAGCATTTCAAGACACTTTTTTTTTTAAAAAAATGTGCTCTCCGGTCTCTAAATTTACAATTTAATTAAATATTGTCCAAACTACCGGTAAACCAACTATTTCGACAACAGTAAATCAAATATAGATACTAAGAACAAGTTGAAATAGTTTCATCCTAAGATGAAATACGTTTGTATCAGTTGTGCAAGGTTGTGCAATAAATTTAATCAGTCAATTCGAAAAGGCCACATGTGCACAATTTTCTCAAATCAGTAATTTACATATAATGTGTGTATATATATTCATGTAACTACACAGTCCCACAGAAACTTTATTATGAGAATGGGATTACATAGCACTAATATTGTGTTTTAGAATGTCTTTATATCCCCCATACTTACCTTTCAGTTGAAGAAAGAACCACATTTCTTTTTAATGTTCTAAAAACTTTCATAGTCAAGTGGCCTTTATAAACTGGCTGATTCAATTGTTTGGCAATTGCACATTTCGAGAGGTTGCAAACAATATAATATAATAACTGTAATATTATTTAAAAAATAAAATCCATAATGGATATTCATGTGTGACTTCTTAAAATGTTCAGAAATATTCAAAATTTAGACTTATCTTAGTACATTTCGATATGGGTACCATTTGTAGCTCTGCAGACATCTAGACGATATTGTATCTCCAGCTACGTCTTCTGAATCGTGTCTGAATTATTTTGAATTTTAAGACCTTTAGGCATCTTAGGCTCAGGCTAGGATAGGGTGCGGTAGAGGATGTTGGAAGGTAGAAGGGCCTATTTTTGTAGGTACTATCCTGGTGTGACTGAGGATAAAACCTGAAAAAAAAACTGTCAGGATGGTCGGCCGTTGGTATATATCTCAGGACCTCCCGAATACTAAGCCAACGCTTTACCACTGAGCCACGGCCGTTTGGTAATCGTGTCTGGAGCTGCAGTTGTAATTGCTGAAGTGATCCTCTCTTTAAGGTGCTGGATGGTCCTTATTTTCTAAGCGTACACAATGCTTTTAATGTGCCCCCCACCCCCCGACAAAAAAGAAAGTCCATTGGTAATAGGTCTGGGCTTCGAGATGACTCGCTTCCAGGGTGGCTTTGTTTGTGATGTTTTAAATGAGAGGATCCCAAATGCCTGGGCTGCAAGAGGTGGACCCTATCACCACTGGACTTTTTTTTCGTTTGTTTGTTTGTGCGGACACATTAAGAAAGAGTGTGCTCGCTGAAAAGTTAAGGAGCGTCCAACACCTTAAGGGCATCTCTAACTGTCAGAAGGAGCAGGCTTTTGTCCTATCTTAAAGCATTGGAAGTTTGATCAGTTATTTGTTTCCCTGGAACGCATTTTCATTCATAAAATTTTACATACATCTGGCTTGAAGGTACCTAAAAGGATTCACGGTTCAAAAACAACTGTATGATTAATATTTTTGAATAATATTAAATTTGGCAACATGTGATTGACCGGCTAATAAACCATGGTTGTATCGTATTTCAGCCTTTCCTTTTTGGTCTGGCTAGAATAGCTGGAGAGAAAACGTACGCATCTACAAAGAAGTAAAGAGCTTCAGGTATTTCATTGTAGACGGTTTGTTGTCGATAAAAAAAAGATCAATAATACCATGCATTGTGTATGATAAGCTACACATAAGTCATTAGAAGAAGGATGAAAATGTGTTTCGTCACTTTTGGATGAAGACAGAAGAAAAAAAAGTGGTACTTCCCTCTCCTCCCTTTCCTTCCCCAAACCATCCAGTGATATATGACCACTGAAGGATGAGAGTCAAGCGGTCAAGACTACAACCACAGAGGAGGTAAGACTATAGTAGCCTTTGCTACGACAGAGGAAAAGTCTCCCGCGATCTCTGAGTGTGTGTGTGCGTGCGTGTCTGTGAATGAGGCAAATTGTAGGAGTAGGAGCAAAGGAAAGAGAAAGGGGATGGGAGTAGGCTGTGATACATCGGTCACACAACGAAAATATTGCTGAGTGCGAACTAACAAAAATTAGTTTGTTTTGCATCCATGAAATCTCTGTAACTATATATAATATGACCCGTCTATAGAAGTATAAATTAGATACACATTCTAGGATACGACATTTTGGAGTACAATGTGTTGTTTTGTACTTTCCACATAAAATTGATTCAATA